>LIEC01010250.1:0-107029 GCA_001925005.1 Drosera capensis | reverse complement strand
TTTTGGGTTAGCAGTTGGGCCCAGTCCATATGTATATTCTACTCAGGTCCGGTTTGGACGTGGTTTCTCCCCTTGGGCTCTCCCCAGAATCCTAACAGCGCTGACCCGAATGATATGGAGGAGTGTTTATGTTTCCAGTTCAGGTATGCTTCCTCTGCAGCAGGGTCCTGCTGCGCTTGGTCCGTGGTATCACCAGCATAGAAGTCACCGCAGCTTCCAGTTCTCCCTCTCTTGCTGCAGGACGCTTGAGCTGGTATCTCCTTCCAAGAGCTTGACACTCTTTCATCAAGACGTTTGATGAGCATATCGTCTGATAATCACTTTTTTTTTTCATCTTATTTATTGATTGGTTATATACCCCCCATTATATTAATTACCAACTGATAATTTTTAAAATAAGAAATGATTTCTCCCCGACCTACCTTTCTCCCTAAATATTTATTTGCAAATCCTAATTTCAATTCGTCGGATCTCTGTGCCGCACGCCGCCATCCCCATTATTCTCTCCCACTTCGTTTCTTGATCGATTGTCTGATCATCTCGATTCACTGATTCAGCCATTCTCATCGAATTGAACTTACCCCTCTCTTGCATTTTCTGATCCATCGATTCTTGACCGAGCACAGTACTATCGTTGTATCATCTCCGATTGAGATCGGACGAGTTCAGGGTTGATATTTTGTTGAGGTGGAGGGCTGATTTCAGGTTTAAGTTGTGTGATTCAGGGGACGTCGTTGCTGGTTCGACGGGAGAAATCTGATGGATTTCTGAACGCACTGTTTTCTCGGTTCGGGGTTGGATTTTTTTTTATAAAATATTAATAATATTTTAAGTTATATATTTTAATCTTAAATTAATTATTTAATTTTATTATATTATTAAAATAAATAACGAATTTTTTTCAAAATATGTGTTAATTGTAAAAAAAAATGTTTTGTTGTATTTATTTTGATACGAAAGATATCTCAAGAAATTTTATTGTTTTTTATTATTGTTCTTATCTACTGAGAAAATAAAAAATTCATATTCTAACTATAATATTATATATCCAATATTGAATCTTATTATGTATATTAAGATTATACATTTAGCTTTTATGTTAGATTTATAAAATATGTTATATAAATTAATTAGATATAGTTTTAAGTCTCAAAAGAATTACAATACTTTTTATATTGAGATATTTCAAATAAATTACAATCTCATTCCATTTGAAATTTTTTTTCATACAAAAAATCAAAACATCCTTATATTTTATTTTATATAATATCAAATTATTTTATTATTATTATTTTTTTTTTTTTACTTCTCTCACTCACACAAGTCAAAAGACAAAATGATCTTTATAATAAAAATTAACATGTATATAAAGTATTATATCAAGTTATTGTAATTGTGTTGGGACGATGATGATTTAAAAAAAAAAGAGGAAGAGAAAAAATAAGTTGAGGGGTAATAAATAAAAGAAAGGAGGAGATGTGTATGATGGGGCAGTGTGAACAGCATGACTCATTCAAAATTGGTCTCATATTATAACATTTATTATTTATTTCAATAGTATGTATTTTATTTTTCTATTTGAGTTATAAAAATAAAAAATATAGAACAATCGATTATAATTCTATTAAGATATAGAAAATATATGTTCAACAAATAAATCATATAATATGTAAATAAATACGTAAAATTTATAAAATCTTTATCATAGAAACTTGATAAAACAACTAAATAATTCGAAATGGAAAAGACCGAAGAAAGAATATGATATTAAAGTCAAAGTCAAAGCAGCACTGAAAAAAAAAAATCAATTCATAACATCAATTATGTTTTGAAACATTTCATCTTATCGTCATAATATGTTGGTATTAAAGCCAAAGCAAAAAAAACATTGAAAATATCAATTCAAGATATCAATCATATTTTGTTATAATCCATCTAATTAGCATAATATACAAAAAATAATAATAACGAAATATACAAAAAAAAAAATAACGAAAGAAATATACACCTGACCATACCCATTATGACATAAATGGTCACCTCTAGGCTGTAGTGTTGGAACCGTGATACAATGAACTATGATAAAATAATCCAAATAATTAATTTTTTTATAATTTATTTTTAACAAAATAAATTATATAATGATTAAAAAATTATATATTAACGGTCATTTCCTTATACTATAATATAGTGCTCCCTCTGTCCCATTATTATATGTCATATTTTTCCATTTGTGTCGTCCCAAAATATAATCAATATATCATATTTAATATTTTCATAAAAAATATTAAAATAAATCACATTCTATTATAATATGTCTATTATCTTTTTTCAAAAGTGTTACAGTAAACTTTATTATCATTTAAAAATTATTATTTTTTCTTGATCAAATCTCACATATATAAATTCGTGTGACGAGTCAAACAAGAAATTATATTATGAAACAGAGGAAGTAATCTCTATTATAAATATAGTATAAGATTAGCGTAGGGGTTTTTACTATCAATGTGGTTGAAGTAGACATGTATAGTCTTCAATATAATTTTATACGCACATATAGTAAACAACAAAAATAATAATATATTAAATTGGGATCAAAGACTTGTGTTTATAAGGACAATTTATTATATAAATTATGATGATGAATGATTGATAACTTTTTTATATGACTTAATAATAAATAAATTTTTAAAAAAATATCTATTAATAATAACTATTCGAAAGAAACAAACAATTAAGTACATGTATTATGGACCAAGGGAGTACTTTCCCTATTTTTCGACAACGCATGACCAAATTGGTGTATGTACTATTTATCCACGGTTGTTTGATTTTTGATTTTTATTTTATTGATTGATAAAATAATAATGTTTATTTTTTTAAAATTGATGAAAAGAAAAAGAAAAAGAAAAATCCAAAAAAATTAATTTTATGTTTTTGATTCCTGATTGATCTAATGCATTATTAATTTTTTAAATAAAAAATTATTTTATTTTATAAAATAATTTTAATTTTTTTTATTGATTTTTTATTTATATTATTGTTTTTACTGTTTTGAAACTGATAAGAACGAGACACCAACAACAGCAAGCGAAGAAGCTGAGAAGGAGAAGCACCACTTGAAAACGACATCCTGGCCGGCCGGTGCGTGTGGGCCCTTCCGTCAACACCACACCCAAACAAACTCAATCTTCTCTTCCTCCGCCGCCGTCGCCGACGACGATGGCGATGCAGACCGGCGGCGCCGCTTCCTCAAAGGTTCTCATCCTCGTCGGAGCCGGTAATCGAGTTAAGCTTGAACAATCATATCTCGAAAGAGAATGAATTTCTGTCATCTACAGCCTGTCACACTCCTTGATCATTTGGAATTATTTGATAGTAATCGAAAATGAACGAAGTCAGAATTTTATTAGGGAAATCGTCTCGTGGTTTTGGTGTTTGAAGGCAGGAGGAATGATGGAAGTTGTTTGGTTGGTTTCGAAGGATAATGAGTTTAGACTAGTTTTGGATGGCGACGAGAGATTTTTTTATGGCGACCGGAGATTTTTGGATGGTGGAGAAGATGTAATCGAAGGTTCATTTTACGCATTAGATAGTCAGGTGTTATGTGGTGGAGTTTATTCATGCGTCAGTGCTGGAAACTTTCTCGTTGGTTATAAAGTATGGGTACATGAAGCTAAACAATGGTGTGCTCGTTTAGGGCCGAACTATGCTGTTGTGTAAACTAAATGCGTAGTTCAGACTCCAGATACGTTTGATTCACATCCTTTAAGGTATTTCTGAGTTGAGCTGGTGTTGCAATGATTGCCCTAACTTCAGCATGGCCAAAAGCTCGGCCTTGCTAGACCCTTGACTTGGACTCCACCGTGTTTCTTGCTCTTGGATGGAAGTGCAAGAGTTGTGGAAGTCACTAAATTTACTCCACAAGATAGCCATGAATAGCCTTCAAAAGAAGTTAACATGACTTTGAAATTACCAAACTAGGAAATTCAGTTTCTATATTTTTGGCTTCCTGAGTATTTGGTTTTTTATTTATTTCTTTGTTTATGGTTTATTGTTTTCATCATTTACATCAACAATGTGAACAACCCTTGATCATTCATTATTTATTCCTGTGATAATGGCACACGTGTTAAATTGTGTTTCAGGCAGTTCGTTAGTTTTATTCTGATACTATGATTTCTCAGTCACTTGTGATCTTGGTTTTTTTTCCCATGTTTAATGTCATCAGGTCTTACTGGTTCAGTCATTTTGAAGAGCGGAGCATTGTCAGATGTCATTTTGCAGGTTCAGGAACTCATAAAGGGTGTTAATGAAGCTGATATCTACCTAAGCAAGTCTGATGCCGCAGTTATTGCTGCACAGGTAAAAGCTTTTTCTTGATTTGTGTTTTATGCAGCAGCTGTTTTCACTGTCAGCGTGCAAACGGAACAGTGCTGGAGATGTGGACGGAGCATCTAATTGTTTTCTACTTTTTTAGGGTTTTCTCCTTGAACCAATGATTAAGTAGTTGTATTTGAAAAAAGGAAAATAAAATAAAATAAATTGGACTACGCATATTTAAGCAACAAAAAGCTACTGGACGACTATTAGTTGTAGTCAATCTTAGTTGGAATGAGTTTCCCAATAGGTCAATCTTATTTGTAATTCGTTGGTGATTACGAAGCAGTATGATGTTATTAGATGACTCTAAGGCTTGTAAACAATCAATATATGTACATCTTGAGCTTGAAAATTTTCATCAATGTCACCTTTCCTGGTGTCATAGGTGCCAGTTTAGAACTAGATCTGAAAGAGGAAATTGTCCAGAGTCTTATCTCGTAATCCAAGATGCAGTTTATGTCAAGATTGAACACAATTTGGTTATGCTTCTTCTACGGTAGTGTCTTATGAGGGGACTTCTTTGACAGGAGCATCTCTTTTGGGGGTTTTCTTGGATTGAAAATATATTTTACCAGTAGCAGATCTATCATTGAGTATTTGGTGTTGCCGGTTGGTGGTTTTGTATGAGACTGGCTTACCTACGATTCTCTTTGTTAATTTTTTCTTCTTAAAAAAAAGGTGAAAATTTTATCTGTTCCAAGCTTTTCTTAGATTATCAGCAACTATCTTGGGCAGTAAAGGTGCCTGTAATTTGATTAGAAAGGTGTATGGAGAATTTAGGGTGTACACTCAAGTAGACAGCCGCCTTTGTTAAATTACTACTCCAAGCTGTCAAATTGAGAAATATTTATTATTATTATTATTATAACATACTAGTTAGCCTTTCAATAGGAATCAATCTACTTGTCTTCCATGACGTGTAAAAACTTAATCTGGATCCTTGTATCCTCTTTTTTTGGCCTTCTTTGTGTTTTCCTGCATGTGCACCTTGTTCAATTACTCGTCTAAACTAACTTTCAGATCCGTCGATTGACTGAAGAGATCAGGGAGCTATCCTTGTCCAATCCTTTTACAGTTCTCAATGGGAACCCAATGTCTACTGGTGTGTCTTTGCACGTTCATATTTTGTCTCTGGCCTTTGTTTTGTGGAGTTTTTTCCTTATTTTAAACAAGGATAATTTAGACAATGTTACCTGCGTTCAGGGGGGGATGTATAGTGGGGTTAGAGGGGGCAAATGACCCCCTTGAAATTGTCAGAACAAGTATTTATAAGGTTTGATCCTGTTATGCGAATTGTTTTGCTTCAATGGTTGAGAGCGCTATGGAGTACTTCGCAGCTCATTGTTTCGTAAATGGCTGGGCCTTTTTAAGTCCATTTTTTCTATGTAGCGTGGGTGAGTGTCTTCTCTTTTTTGGTTTTATGGCCAAAGTTATAAAGTAAGACTGTAACTTTAGGATATGGGTATTTGCAGAGACTTTCGCTTTAGAACAGTTGAATGCAAATTAAATGAGGGTACTTGTAAGAAAAAGTTTACTTAGGTTATGATATTCTCATAAGCATTTACTTCTTCTTAAATTTAGGTTTCTTTCACCACATTAAGAATTATGATCTATTTCTATGATAATATATGCTTATTATATTAGTTTTATCATCTATTTCTATGAAACCATCATACTACATCTATTGCGTAATACATACAACACTTTTCTGCTAAGATTGTCTCAAAATACATGCAATTGTTTTTCTTTTTTGACAATTTTTTCACCTAAAAAATAGTACTAAATCATCTTTTTAGCCACAGTATATTTATTATCTAGTTTTCAGAGTGTTTTTTTATTTAAGATGATTCTTTACAATGTTGTCATTAGTCATTAGGTTTTGACCCTTTGATCTCTGACTGGAAATCCGCCACTCCCTGCGTTCATTTTATGTCTCTTTTTTATTCACTCATCCTGCATCAGTGCATCCATCTATGCCTCTGCATATTGTTGTTCGCCTGTGTTTGTCTGTACGCTTGCTTCTGGTAATGATTGCTGCCGAATCTATGAGCGTGTGCTTGTGGTGCTTTAGGTGGGAGAATTTATCTGTTAACTGCCTATTATGTTTAGTTTGAGTTTGTTTGGTGTTTGACTTTTACTAACATAGTATGTAGGTTGGGGATTACTCCACCCCACATGGTAAGCGACTCAGCCTAACTCCTCCAATGTGGGGAGAGGTCAGGGGATCAAAACCCGCTGAGTGCCGAGCTACTTTGTGGTGGTGAGCCCGTCAGCGAAAGCTGGTTTAAAGGGTCCTCCGGGTTTACGGGTTATTCGGTTGACCAAGAAGGATTTCCTTTTTTAAAAACATGGTATGTAGGTTCAAA
Organism: Drosera capensis; assembly: GCA_001925005.1. Taxonomy (NCBI): domain Eukaryota; kingdom Viridiplantae; phylum Streptophyta; class Magnoliopsida; order Caryophyllales; family Droseraceae; genus Drosera; species Drosera capensis. The sequence goes on along the minus strand of LIEC01010250.1, from coordinate 100,280 downwards.
CTTCAAAGTTGGATGGGTAAAGCTAAATGGCTATTGTTCAGTATCATGCTTTTGTCCTGTGGGAATGAGAGCATTGCCTGTAAATTAGATGCTTTCCTTAGTTGAGTACCAATTATATTTGATAAGTTGTCTTCCTGATGTACTTATTTGCCTGATGTTTCTGTCTTTGACAGTCGTAACTTTATAGGAAAATTGAATGTAAGAGAATTTGTGTTCACCCTCACATTTTGTTGATCTGTTAAGTGAATTGCTATGTTTGAGCTAGTTTTCTTTATCATTTACTTGCAGGGAGCTATGCTTCTTACTTGGTTCCTGCTGCTGCCCTTGGAGCCATGGGATATTGCTACATGTGGTGGAAGGTAGTTTTTTCTTTACGGCTGGTTGTGTTCAAGTGAGCTTTCTTGGATAAAAGCATGAGTTATTAATTGTTTAATGTCTTTTGGCATATCGTTTTTAATTTTCTGTCTTATTTATCTGCTGTCAGAGACTGTTTAACTTGATTGTCCTTGCGTACATTCTGTGGATGTGTGCAGGACTGGTCACTATCCGATATTATGTTTGTAACAAAGGAAAACATGGCAAATGCTGTTGCATCTGTTTCAAAGCAGTTGGAAAGTGTCTCTGAAGCACTTGCAGTTAGTGTGACAGCTTGTTGGTCCTTTTTCTTCTTAAATTAGCAGCTCCTGCTGTGGCGTTTGAAACAAAGTTAATTCTTAAGAGCCTTCAACTTATGCAGGCAACAAGGAGGCATCTTACTAAATGGCTTGAGAACTTGGATTGGAAAGTGGAAGAGCTGAAGGAATGCACTAAGCTCATCGCCGATGATGTGGGTCTTCTGCTTTGTTATCCAATTAATGCTTAACGTAGTTTTATTTTTATTTTTCCTATTTTTTTTTTTTTGGGGGGGGGGGGGAGGACACTATATGACTTTTGCACTTATGCCTCCCTTTGCTCGGCACTGAGAAGCAAATGGCCAATTGAATCCCTGACTGTTGATTTGGCTCACATTTCACTCAATTTGTGTATCCACATGTCTATTTGTGATATCCACATCGCATATGCAGGTTGATGAGGCCAACTCAACTATTTCTCAAATTGGGTTTGACATTGAGTTAATGCACCAGATGGTGGCTGGATTGGTAAGTGAAGTGTCCATGGCAACATGTTACGAGTATTTTGATCAAACTTGTTCTCTCAAGTGCTTCATGTCAGTCTTCTTTTGACTACGTGTTAGTTTCATTACTTTATGGAACTTGCCAGTTATGTTTTTGTGCTTATTTGTCTGTCTATGCATTTTTATGTTCTGGCTGTGTATTGGCACTAAAACATATACTTCTAATAAGACTATATGATCATTTAGGACAGTAAGGGACACCAATTGGGACGGGAAATGTTGTATTTTTCAATTTATTTCTATCTGGAGACTGAGTTTTTGACAAAGGAAAAATACGAGGCACTGAACATCCTAGTATCTTGAGCTTGTTTCATACCATCTTGAGGTTGAAAGGATAAAAAAATGAGTAGGCGGAGTGGCTAAACTAGATGTCTCCTGTTCTTTCCATGTTTCAGATATTAACATGAAGAAACATGAAGAAAGTCTTGAAGATCACTAACTCATGTTTTATTTCAAGAATCGTTAACCCTCTTGATGTCTGTCTTTTTAGAACTCTCCTGTAACACTAGTGAATAGTTATATGCAGATTTCAAACAATGAATACATAATGACACTGACCCTCACTATTTTAAAATAAGTTTAAAGTTGCTTGTGCTTTTTGACGTCAACAAAAATTTATTCTTCTGCATTTTTCCAGTATTCCCTCTTGTGGTTGTCTACCGTTATGAAGTTATGCTTACCATTTCACCAGCATTCGCGATTCAAATCTTTGGGTTTATAAATTATTTTACCTTTTATTTCTTGAATTAACTGTTCACCACACCATCTGGCATCATCAGCAATGCATAAGCTGGCTTTTTATGTTAACAGGAAGGAAAGCTGGAACTTCTTGAGAGCAATCAGGCAAGTTCTTGAACCAAGTCATAATGTTCTTTTCTCCCAGCATATTGTTGCTTGCGTACTCAAGTTTCTTTATCCTGGTTTAGGACAAGGCAAACTCAGCTCTATGGCATTTATGCCATGCAGCTGGAGGAATCAGAGATGGACTAAGTGGTAGGATCCCTCGGTAAGTAGTCCAGGTTTTCCTATGACTTCTCTTTGCTGAATAGAATTGAAGACAATTGGTGTGGATGTGTTCTCCTATTCTTGTTGAGCCTTCCTTATTGATTACACTCCTTCAAGGCAACATATAGACTTCGTAATTACATATTACTTGTAATGTGAGTTTTGAGCTGATAGAAGAGATGCAATTGATTTTTTGTGTACCAACTCCACAGAGTTTGAAGGCAACAATGTGATGGAGTTCGCTTATTGCACAAAGTGCAATTTTACAGAGTAAAATGGCATGGAAAAGTTTTCAGAAGGAGGGGCCTTCATGCACTTTCATTTGGTTTATTAACTGAAGTACTAATAGAAAAGTTTATTATGCAAGCAAAGAAATACAACATTCTTACGATGACCCTTTTATGTGTCCTTCTTGGACAAGTCTCTTTCACTACTCTTTTTGAGTTGTATACAGACAACCATGGGCTCTGATACTAACCGTTAAGCACTAGAGTGAGCCTTCCAAAGGAGTCCAACACCTTAAACTTCCTTCTGGTAGTAGGTGTATAAACTAGGCAGGGCCGTCTTCATCCCAAAAGAATAAGCTAATGTTTTATGGGTTTTTCATATTTACATTTTCTTTTTCTCCTCTACAATCGATGTGGGAAAGCACCTACTTTGACATATTTTCAACTACTTGTTACTTGGTAGGATGCTAGATCGAAATTGGGAAGCCAACCGAAAATCTCCTATGAGGAACATTCCCTGAAGGTTGGTTGGGTCAATCCTTTTTTCTTTTTTGATACCTAGATAGATGATGACATTTGCTGAGAAGTAACAAGCTGATACATTCGGCAAGACTTGTCTTTCAAGTAATGTGAGGTCTTCATTCTTCAGTGTTATGGTTATTCTATGTTCTTTGACGATTGCATCATTTTAATAATTGATTTTATTTCAGGGCCTTCAATCCATCGTTGAGCCAAATGAGTCAACTATGCTGCAGAAACCACTGATCAGCACCAAGAACTATTATATTGATAAAATTCCATTGATGAATGTTTCCACCACAAAAACAAGACTGCACAGATCTTATCCGGTTGGGATTTCCATTGCCCCGGATATTGTTGCTAGGGATCCCTGAGTCATGATATAACTTACACGACTTTACTGGATTGTCGTGTGGATTGGATTTGTTTTTGATAGAAAAGTTCCTATTTATTCATACATTTGATTTTATTTTTTGGTTCGGGCTTGTCTTCTTGTTCTTGGTGTTTATACATGTATAGTGTGTTCATCAGCGTCTCATAATTGTATAATGTGTCAATAAAATATTGCATTTTGTATGTATAGGATAGAGGACCAGCACACTTTATTTTGTTGAGATTAAGCTCCTTGTTTCACTCCCCCGAAGTCTACCTCTTTGTCATCACTGCAGGGACCTGTGCAGTTTCTTGTTTGTTGAAGGAAAAGTTGCAAGACAGTGTCCTGTTGCACCAAAACTGACCAGATTCCGAGAACATGATCTATGATGAGCACAGGCAACCACGGCACTGGTGAGGAACAGCAAATGGTTTATGAAGTATGTCGAGAGTTGCAGGAATGAAGAGAGTTTATAGTAGTCTAGTTGTTTGATCCTCGGCTCCATCTTGGATAAAGCTACACGGGGGACAATGGTAGAAACGAATGTCTGCTGGTGCATCATTTCAGTTGGCTAAGCGATGCAAGGGTCATCGTTGCATAGTTCTGCCCTTTTTCTGCTAGCGCATAGCTGTTAACAATCAAGAGCTTGTGGATTCCTTTTCTGCTGGCAAGTCTGTAAGTAGCTTCATCCGTTCTGTTTTTAAGTAGCAATTTTGGACTTCTTTGTGGGATTGCCTGATTTTCATGGCTATGCTTGTCTTGGGACAACCTGAGGGAGCTAGTTGCATGCTTCTAATTCTTTTGCAATCTAGCCAAAATGTTTTAAACTTCATACATACTGCATGGAAAAATTTCTCATTTTAAATGTTTCTCGTTTGGTTTTCTGTTTTTCTCCAATTCGAGGCAATACGCTTCTTTGCATTGTTGCCAGTATAGCCTACTGAGGATCACTTTTCAAGCTCAAAGAGAATACTGATAACATCAGAGTCCAATTTAATGACTTGGAAAGATTTACATTCTGATTATTTGTGAAGTCTATCAAGCCTTTTCTGTTGAGGAATCATGTACTTATTCTGGAATGGCTTGTGCTTGGTACACTCACTAAACAACGCTCTCCTCCGCGTTCCGAATTATTTTTCATAATTCATCTTCTCTTCAGCAAATTGTCCTGCATACATTAGTAATACGAAGACGATTAAAAAGAGTTTTGATCGAGTGAAAAGAACAAGAAATAACTATTTTACTAGTGTACTTGGCAGGTGTGCTTTGTGGATCATCGTTCATATTCTTGTTGTGTTCTTCTATTTGGCTATGACTAGAGACTATATACTACCTTAGCATTCTGTTTGGGGCGATGGTATGTCGGTACTGTCTTCCTTCTTGAGATATTTCTGGTCGCCTTGAACCTACCCTTTTGGGACCTGCTCTGAAGCTTGTCTGCTGATGCAGCGAGTTCTTGATTATCAGAAGAGACATGTACCTCATTGGACCCAGAACTCTCTTTTTCTTCAAATGGTAGGTCTTGATGCTTCTTCTTGACAAGCGTTCCAGATTTCTTTGCAGACTCAAGCTGCTTGGTTTCACAGTCTTCATCTGACATATTTTCAGGCAGGCGAGTTGCCATCCACCTTTCTAGCCAGTTCAAACCCATGCGAGGATCATTTTCCTGAGTTCTTCCTTCCCTTTTCTTTGAACAAATTCTCAACTGCAATAATGTGAAATACAGATTTATGAGTTGTTTGCTTTTCTTTTAGAAATTAGTTTAAATGGGTTCCTGTTTTCTGTGCATTACTTGCTGTGAAAAAGCATATGCTAGCGCTCTTTCCCGCCTGGTCATTGCTTCCTGCCTATTCTGCAGTCTCATCTTTGAGACATTGCTGTCCACTTTGCTGTCGTCCCACATTTCCTGTTTTCATAAATTATATTATTATATGGTCATATTCAGTTGTTTCCTTTTTGCATGCATAGGAATTAGAAAAGGATCATGTGTAACAATTGCCTGGAGTTCACAGTAAACCAAATTTAGTGGCATATTATAACAAATGCCGGAAGTTCACCATAACTGTAAAATCTGAGTCGGATAAGATCCTGCTCGTTTGAATCATACTTTTTTTTTTGGGATGATCTCATTTGTTCATACTTGTTATACGTTTGCAACCAAGATATTTTCATGGGTTCATTTGAAACTGTTGAATTTGTAGTAGAAGATCTCATGACATTCATGGCACGAATTCATAAGGAGAAGAGGGAAAAAGGATGTGGAGCTGGAGCACGGGCCGTGCATTGTGAAGCACGGCTGTGCAGAGCTGTTTAGTGTTGCATCTGAGCATGGGCCATGCAGGGCAGGCACACTGTGCATGGCCGTGTGTGGCAGACGCCGCCCGTGCGGACCTTGTGGATTATCTTTCCAGATTTTTTTTCCTTCTTCATTGGTGGGTCTATAAATACACTCATACATTAGGTTTGACACGAAAATGAGAGAGATTCTTCAGTTTTTTAGCGAAATATAAGGTGAGATTGAGTGAGTCAAAAGAAACAAATAAGTTATAATCCGTTGATGGATTAATGATTTGTTTCTTTGTGGGGTTTTCTTTCCCTTAAAAGTTATCCATATTAAATCTTGTGTGTTGTCGTTATAGTTTTTATTCGTGGTTGATCGTATGCTTGATTTCATTGACTATTCGAAGCATTTGTTTCATAGTCTAAATTTGTAATAGATTCAATCACTAGATTTGTGTAAATTTAAAATCAAATGAAGTGTGTTGATTACCTTTGGTCGAAAATTTTGTGGTTTATGTTTATTTTGCACCTTGTAGGCCGCAGATGCTTCTTCCTTGACAGAGATGGCTGCTGTTGAATGTCCTGTCTGAACTTCAATGGATGTACCAAGAGACTCCTTACCTGGGCTCTGCGTTCCTATCAACATGTCTTGCAACATGTTTTCACGCATATTATCTATGTTTCGCCGCCTGGCCTGCTTCATAAAAAAATCGAATCAACTTCCACAATAAATGCATTTGACGTGCCAAGCCATAGTTTAAATAAATTTACTGCATAAGCCATCTGATACTAGAGTAAGTTGTTCTTTTATCTGAGGATGGATATGATACTGTCTACTGACCATAAAGCCTCTGAATGCAGACTGTATGATGACGGCAGCTGCTTCTTCGCACGACCGAGGACTCTGCTTTTCTTCAGTTTTGTCATCGTTCCCTGTGCTGTGCATATCACTTGTATCTGTTCCTTCTTCGTGGATCAGCCGTGAGAGTGTAGTATCTGATATGTTGAACGTGGTTGAATCCTCTTCTGCAACCATTGAACTGACTTCGTCACCACAGAGGTATGCCTTCACAGATCTCCATTTCGTTCTATCTGTCATTCTCGCCTGAATGCATTAACCAAAAGCTGTTAAAACATATATGAAAGAAACAATGAACCAAATTGTTTAGTGAGAGAGAAGTTGGAGGTGACTACGTTGCCCTCATGGATTTTGATGCTTTTGGAGAAGACGCTCCTGACCAGCTCCCCTGTGATGCCCATTTTGCAGCAGGATACGACAGAGAGCGCTTTCAAAGCTTTTGTGGAGAAAGAGGTGCAAACTCTCGGATCATATGTCATTCACCATTGTAAAATAATTGATCGGCTTCATTTATGCATGCATGTGTCCTCACAAAATGTTTACTGAAAAAAGGTATGCTACTACTTGTTAGAAGGACAAATCTGGTGGTAGACAGACGTCTTCTTCGGTGATTCAAATCTCGTTGGAAATAATTTCATGAACCAGTTAGGAATTCAATAAGCAAGTGAATTTGGCTCTGGTTGGTTCCGGGTTTTTAAGGCTACCATAGTTGCTGGAGAAGGACTGAGCTTGCTTTTGTCCCGAACTGGGGCGATTCCCAATACGTTTTATGGACTTGGGTGCTAGATTTGAACCAACAAAAACCAGAAGTGATTGATGAAAAACGTATGAAAGTAAAGAGAAAAGTCATGGTAATGGAAGATGGGAATGATTTAACTGCCTTTTACATTGCTTTTGGCACATGTCTCCTTGCAGATTGGCTTGATTAAAGTTTTTGCTTGTTCTTTGGGCTTTGTCTGTTCCATCCAGTGAATTCTGGAATCTGGCACGTTTGATCTATCATGCCATTGCTTTGCACTTTTTTTGATCTATCCTGCTTTTCTAATGGTGCAGTGATTTGGCGAAAGTATTATTGAGCGTGATTCAGTAAAGTTGTTTCTAACATGTCGTTCTTGGTCTCTTTGTGCCGGTAGAGAAAGACGGCACCCACTGCCTAACTTGGATGGCAAGGAAAGAGAGGGTATACAGATTAGCTGTGAAGCAAAGAATGATGTGATAGAGATATTAAACTCAAATTGAAGTTTGGATAAAGATTATAACAATTTAAATATATCATGTGTTTCTTTTACTCAGTTGTAGGTGTTTGATAAGTTTGATCCATGTCATTGAACAAACATGTGTTATTTATTAAATATATGTTATATTATATCCATTAATGTAATACCCTAAAATACTATATATATCAATAAGATGCATCTTTTTTTCGATATCAATTAAACCTTATCCTTATTTTTATATAGAAAGTCTATTTTCTGTCAAATCCCTGATTTCACGGTAAGGTTGGGAGCGACTTATCAACGAGTCAACACCACTAATACGCTCATAAAAATATAATATTGAATTATAGATCGTAATATATTTATAACCGTGAAATATGTTTGAAATATTAAGATTATTTTAATATATAATGCTATTCTTCATATTCCCCGTTCAATATAGATGTAACACTTTGAGTGTGTCCACATGTCAGTGTGAATTTTGACTCGCGTCGTCGGACGATTAAATATCGTTATCGCGAAATTATGTAAAATATTAACAATATTTTAAGTTATGTATTTCGACATTGTGTAGTGTTGTAATTTTGTTACATCATTAAGATGAAATATAAACCTTCTCAAAAAGACATATTAAATAATATAAAAAGATAAAATGTTACATGTATATTGGAACAGAAAATAATATATAATATTTTTTTAATATATCAAATACAAACTTATTTTGAGATTGCGGGTGTCGTGATTCAAAACTGCGAGGGTTACATGAGAGCATAGGAGAGCAAATGTGGAACCCATCAATCAATGGAAGTGCGCATCGTTCCTTTCTCCTGACGGTGGGATACCGCTAACATTTATTTTATAACTCTTATTAATGAGTTTTTATTGAATCAAGGTTTAATTAAGCTAATGAAGTCGATTTTGAGTACTAATCGAATTGAGTAGATTTTTGCTCATGTTCCTTCAATAAATTAAACTAAAATAATATTTTATTAATGTTTGATTCATTTAATAATTAAGAGAGAAATATATTTAATCCTCTGAATTTTTTATCATTTATTTCAATTTTAAAAATAGACAAATACCTTTTTACAAGATATATTTTCTATAAAAAAATTATATTTTTTCAGGGGTCATATACAAAAAGATAAAGATTTTTTTTCAAAGTTTAAAAAATTAAATATCTATTTTCAAAATTAAAATATATATAAAAAAACATTGAAAATTTAGAAAACTAAATATTATTTTCTCAATAATTAAACCAATTTTAGTGAAAATTTTGACGAGTTAAACATCGATTCCGAGCTTTATCACAGCGTAACCCGCATAGATTGGATCGATCATACCAACTATCCCATTTCGTGGTTTGGGCTTCAGGCCCCACGTTTCATGAACCCGGCTGACTGTCGACTGATCAGAGCAGCCGATGGCAAATCTCATCAACCGTAGACGGCGATCGGCGACCGGCGACGACAACCGCTCCCTTCTGACGGCGCTGTGACTCGAATCCGAAGCCACATAAAACTCCGACGACGATAATCAAACTCGGACGCCGAGAACTTTGCTCATACTTCCCCGCCGATTCCTTCAACCGTTCTCTGGTAAGTTAAAAGTTAAACGATTCATAATGCAATCAGATTTCGAAATTGGCCAAGCTGCTCGAACTGCTTGTTGAATTGTGTGAGAGTGTACATATTTGTGTTGATTATATTGGGATTGTATTTTGCTGAACTAGCTAGGTTGAGCTTGTTGGTGGATGAGGTGCGAATTGGTGTGATTTAAGAGGAAAATATGAGCATTGTGCCGAAGGAGTCGATTGAGGTTATCGCGCAGAGTATCGGTATCAGCAACTTGTCGGCGGAGGCTGCCCTCGCGCTGGCTCCTGATGTGGAGTACCGTATGCGTGAGATTATGCAGGTAATTGGAAACTGGTTCCCCCATGTAGAGAATTCTCTTAATTTGAGAGGAAGGGGGGGGGGGGGGGGGGGGGGACACACCAGTTTGTTGGTTTCAAGCTTGATTCTTTGTCTCTGATTGAGTCCAGTGGTCTCCATTTGGGTAATGTACAGAAATATACAAGAATGGTATAAGAAAAGTTTGTAAATTTTACCATCTTTCTTTTATACTGCACGTATAACTTGGGAAATATGTTAGTGTAGGTGCATTAACTAGTATGAGAAAATGGTAAGAATCATGTCACTGTACAATGGTGTTATAGAGGTTACCACCTAATGAGGTCCTATACACTTAGCCTTTAGAGATTAACACCTAACGAGGTGCTAAACATGGTAAAATCCATGCCATGAGAAAATGATATTACCCTTATATACTGAATTGTGGGTTTTTTTTTCTTTACTGAATCGGAATTGAAAATCATTTGGCAACCATGTCTCTCTGATGGTCTTCACACTGGCACATTGTTTGTTTGCTTTATCTTAACATAGAGAAGATATCTTGAGTTCTTCTGCTGTGTTGAGTTATCTGACCTTGGGAATTTTACATTGACTCTGCAGGAGGCTATCAAATGCATGCGCCATTCCAGGAGAACCACTTTGACTACAGATGATGTAGATGCTGCACTCAACTTGAGAAATGTTGAGGTAAATTTGAGGTGCATGCTTGTAGTAAGAGACCCCAGAAATTTCTGCTACATTGAACATGTTGCAATAAGACTCTCTGTAGTCTGGAGTTTGTTTCAGCATGGAGTTGTTTCCTGAAACATAATTGTTATCTAACCACTGTTAAACAATCTTTGTTGCATATTATTCATTGTCATACTGTGATTGCAAAAAATATCAGTACAAGCGATGAGTTCTGGAATTCTGGTCTTAAGTAATAAATGATTATTTATCTGCCAAAAATCTGAAGGATGAAGTCATTTTCTATCAACTACTGCTTCAGAATTTTTCATGTGGCACATGGTCGAAGCGCTTGAGATGTTTTTAAGGAAGATGGAAACGTAATTTTTATAAGCTGCCACGAAGAAAACTCGGATTTAATATGGAATTTTATGATGTTAGGCCTAGACAGCTCATGTGACATTTTTACTTTGAATGACATCAGCGAAGGCAACTTATTGTGCATCATGGTACCTGAGAATTATGTGCATGGAAGCCCTTTTCCTGATTTTCTCCTAATAGTATGTTTATATACTCATCGAATGCCTATACTGTTTACCGACAAATGATTTGAGTCTTGATGTACATTCATGCTGATCAATGTTCTGAAAGTTCATATCTGTATTCTAGGTTTATGAGATTTGATTTACAGATCTGCAGCTTTAAATTTTTGGAGTCTGAGATGGTTTAATCGGATAGTATTTTTACGGACAATTGTAAGGAATGTACTTGTTATTTGTTAATCTAAAGGTTCCTTTTGTTACTGTCTCAGTCCCTTCTGGGTTGCCAATGATATTTATGTGTTGATTTCAGCCAATTTATGGATTTGCTTCTGGGGACCCCTTACGGTTTAAAAGAGCGGTGGGGCATACGGATCTGTTTTACATTGATGACAAAGAAATAGATTTCAAAGATGTAAGGCGGCATGGACAGTTGTCTTGGTTTGTAGTTTAATCTGCAGAAGTCTTTCCTGCTTTAATATCTTTCCTTGTTGTAGGTGATAGAAGCTCCTCTGCCAAAAGCTCCTCTTGATACCTCGATCATGTGCCACTGGCTGGCTATTGAAGGGATACAACCTGCTATCCCAGAAAATGCACCCATTGAAGGTTTGTTTGAAGAACCAACTTCTTTGTGCTCTTTCTTGGTATTTATCATGAAATATCTTTACTTCTTCAGAGAACATTTTAAGGGGAGAAGTTAGAATCTCATCAGGATTGGCATTACTTGGTTATGTAGAATACAATAGGGTATGCTTTGTTGCTTGTCATCTGAAATAAGCCCGCCTTTCATTTAAAATCTGTGTTTTTTTGTAGAGTTTCTAGCTCAACAAATTGATTTTTTTTTTTTTTTTGTGTTTTGTTAGATTGAAATGATTCATTCCATTTTATGAGTGGATTGGCCTGTTTCAGCTGTCCTCTACAATCAACAACTCAACTCAATCAGGGCAAAAAAAACGTCCCTCTGAGAGCTTTTCTAACACATGACGGTCAACTAGACTGGACAGAGTGGATTGTTGGTTTCTTTGGCATTTGTTTAGGTTACTTGAAGTTAGTAAGCTGCCATCTAACTAAAAGTGAACCTAAGACGATTACTTAGAAGATTATGGGGTTGGAAAAGTAATGTTCTGTGATCGTGTGTCGCTTTTTCCATCTTCCAGTAATCTCTTTCTAAAGTTAGATTATCTCCTCACTCTTTCTAAAGTTAGACTTCAAACTTCGAAGTCGATACCATATATGATCATGGCTATGACACTCTGCATAATTATCAGGAGTGTACCAGTTTCTTGCCATTGATATTAGTTTATGGAAGAACATGGATTTTTAGTCTTGTCTTAACACAATGTTGAACTGAACACATACATGTCGTTATTTGCTAGTGGTCATATTAATTTCTTTTTGAACATTATTTTCTTCTTGTTGCTGCTGACCTTGTATTAGTTAAGATTGAAGACCCCCTCAAGATAATTTGTACTTTTTCCCTTCCTCTTGTAGTAATTGGTATTCCGGATGTCAAAAGGCCAGAGAATGGCGACATTGGGCTTCCTGTTGATATTAGACTGCCTGTTAGGCATGTTCTATCTATGGAGCTTCAGGTATGATTTCATTTTCTCCCCTCCAGTGCTGAGAACTCTGTTCACACTGATTTTGCACCAACTCTCACGATCCTAATTTCTGACAAAAAAAGATTGGTATTTTTGCAGTTATATTTCGACAAAATCACAGAGCTTGCCATCTTTAATTCAGACTCGGTTCTTTTCAAAGAAGCACTAGTGAGTTTTGGGACAGATCCAGGACTGCATCCTTTGGTTCCGTATTTTACATGCTTCATTGCTGATGAGGTACAGTTCTGGCTTTTGACTAGGTTCAGCGTGAGAATGGTTTTGTTGCTAATACTCGATGCATTGATCTATTCACTTCAAATATCAGGTGTCTCGCGGTTTGGGAAATTTATGTGTCTTGTTTGCTTTGATGCGTCTGGTTAGAAGTCTTCTGAAAAATCCTCACATACACATTGAACCCTATGTAAGTTTTTCCTTCTACTTTTTCCTTTTTGTTTTCAAATACTCCTGTGGAGGAGGAGGAAGGAAGGGAGGTTTTTTCTGCAGAATTGCAAATATGGAGTTGTTAAGTGCTCTTCATTTAGAGACTTGTTACCTGCTTTCTTCGCATTTATGACAGTTATGTTTGATTACCTGAATTTGAATAGTCTCTTTGATTGTAGCTGCACCAACTCATGCCATCTGTAGTAACCTGTCTGGTTGCAAAGAAGTTGGGAAATAGATTTGCTGATAACCACTGGGAGTTGAGAGACTATACTGCAAAACTGGTTGGTTTGATATGTAAAAGGCAAGGACTTCCTTCTCCTCCCACATTTCTTATCTGGTCCTTTCCTTCCATGTTTCAATAATTACGTTTCCTCTAGGTCCTTAAGATGTTTTAACTCTCTGCAGATATGGTCATGTTTATGATACCCTCCAGCCACGGTTGACAAAAACTTTGATTAATGCCTTTTTGGACCCCAAGCGAGCTATTACACAACACTATGGTGCGATTCAAGGATTGGCTGCCCTGGGATCAAATGTGGTATGATGCTTTAAAACTCTACTTCATCAATTTTCTTTCCATGTAGATAATGAAGCAGAAAGATTATGTTCACCACCTATTGGTCTAGTCAGTGTTGTTGATTTTGTTTAGGTTTCTAGCTTGAGCAGTGGCAGAAGTAGTTTGAATGAGTGGCGGCATTGCCCTCAGCATATATCTGACTTATTAGAAGGCATATAATCAATGCCAAGTAGTTTGTACCCAGTCAATGTTTAATGGTTATTTAATTAAATGGGCCATTTTAGAATCGTTCCTCAAGTGCTTCATACAGTCATACTCTTGTAATTTCAAGATAAATAGACCTTTTGCTTACACTTAACGAATCTACTTGGTTCATTTTTGGCTTGGAAAGGACGATGTGAGTTTAACTCTATTGAAAGCTAATCAAATTAAGACATGTAGTAATGTTACTTCTGTAGCATATTTAAAATGACATTTCATGTTTTGTTTAATTTGTTGTCCTGCACATAGGAGCTACTCAAATCATGCAATTGTTGTTTACTGGTGTCTTTTGTCTTTGGGGTCCTAATCCTCACCGGAGCTTGTGTATTACTGGTGTAATCAAATGATTGCATGCTAGATTGAGCAAAACTTTTGTATTGTGTAAAATTTTGTCCATGCAAAACTTCACTAGTGTCCGCCATGGCGTTGACGCCTCATGGCCCTCTAGTGGTTGATCCTGATCCTGCTGATCCTGCTTGAATTTGAGTGGTTTTTTGGTGCTGCACTTTTCTGTTCTAGAGTTTCCTATGTCTATTTGAAATTTATATTCTGCTTGAACTTTGAAATAGGTCCGCCTTCTTATCCTACCAAATATTGAACCTTATTTACGACTTCTTGAACCTGAGATGCTTCTTGAAAATCAAAAGAATGAAATGAAGAGGCATGAAGCTTGGACTGTCTATGGGGCGTTGCTGGTGAGTCTCTCATTGTGTCCTTTTTCATTCTTTGTTGTGCTTAGGAGTAGAGGGAAAAATGATTCTTGCATAGAGCAGCACCTGACATCTATTAAACAAATAAAGACACCTTGATACCATGACTGCCGTTTTCCTTGTGCTCTCTCTCTTTCTTTTTACATAATACAACTCTCGACTGCTATAAACATGACTAGTTCTTGAAGCTGAAAGCCTGAAATGAGATTTGTGAGCTCAAACTTCAAATGAGCTGCAACTAATGTGTATGTGAACTTTATCCTTTTAGCATGCAGCAGGTCAGTGTATCTATGACCAGCTGAAATCGTTTCCAGCTTTGCCATCACATCTGCCTCGTACATTTTGGAGAAAGAATGCAACAGTAATTACTCATGTTCCTGGTATGAGAGATTGAAGCATATTTCCTTTTTCATGCAGTTTTTAGTTTATCGCTAACAGCTTCATCCCCTTTGCCTTCGTGATACCACAGATCAAGGAAAACGCAAGGCCACCATGGAAGACTTGGAGCAACAACCACCATTCAAGAAAGTTGCCATGGATGGGCCTACTGATGCTACGTTTTCCGATACTACAGTGTCCAAAATGCAAATAGGCAACGGCTCTCCCATTTTTGGGGGTAATAATGTTTCGCTTGATGGATCCTCATCATCAAAAGATGTGATTGATCACTCTTCAAATGGAAGGCATAGCTTGCAAAAGAGTGATATCCGTGCTCCTAAGTTGTCAGCGATCGTAAGGCAGATTTGGAAGAATGAATTAAAATCTGGAAAGATTTTGGTATCACTGCATGACTTGTTTGGCGAGAGCATCCTCCCCTTCATTCCGACTCCTGAGTTGTCTTTATTCATGTGAATGGCTTCTGAATGGGTGGGTACCAAGTTCAAGGACTCGGCAACTTTTTGATGCTCTAGACCATGCATTACCTCCTCTACGTAACAAAAAATCGGGGTCACGCAGTTGAGGTGGCTGATTACTGTTTTTTTGCTGCAAGGCTGCAAAGGACCTCTGGGATTCGTTTGCCTGAGACTCTATTGATATGGTGAACGGGAAAACAGTTCCCTCATCGCTCCATGAAGAAAAAGTTGGTTTAACTGGGGGTAGCTGGATGTTCTTATTTGGAGCGGCAAATCTCTTGTTTTCTGTGGCAGTCGGCAGAATATTTATGTCGATGAGGATGTCAAATCGATGTTAAGTTATATTCGCCGTCATTATGATGCTCATGCTGAGTTTAAGAGCTCAATAGTTCTCGGGTTCCCGATGCTCTTTGGTGTTGTATCGTATTTTAGTGTTTATTCCGATCCCGAAGGCCTCGGGCATTTGAAGTTGAGCACAGGTTGTTATACTTGAGTACAAATATCTGATTGTAATATAAAATTTTATGAGTTAAAAACACTCTGATGAAAAAGGATATTTATAGTTATACTTCCACTATTTCAGAATAAACGTAACATCCATTTTATACTATTTTAAGGAATTTTTTAATTTGTTTTGACGATATAAGAAAATTGCATCGTTGGTTTAAAATCGAAGTAAATAATTTTAATTATCATTAGTGTTTTTTTTATGACAGTAAAATTTTGTTTTGATAAAGGACATGTCAAATTGTTACACTTATATTAGGATAAAGAGAGTATTTTTTTTTTTTATAAAAACATACTGGTATATATTTCGGAAAAAAGGAGTGTCATAACATATGTATTTCTAATGAAAAATGAACGGTTAAGATTAAACGATTAAAAGTGAATGGGTAATACTAAAAGATAACATTCTAATTTTAATCATTGATTTGTGTTGTTTTAATTTCAACCGTTTATTTATTATTAGACACACGTATGTCGTGACACACTCCCTAAACCCATATATTTATGTTGGTTTATATTATCTCTGTTTCAAAAAATTACAAACGATTAACTTGACATAATAATTTATGTTTGTTATTTTTATTGTAAGGAAGGAGAAAGAAAAATAATTGAATGAGTTGATGTGACATAAATTAAAAAATATAAATATTTTGATATTTTTATAGGAATTTTTTAAAAAAATATAATAATATTATAATTTAATTAAAATTAAACGTTTTATTTGTCCCGTTCAAAAATAAATATACCGCTTAATTTTTTGGATATGTAATATATCATATTTAAAAAATATAAAATCAATCAAATTCAGATATTAGATATTCATAATATTTTCTCAAAATTATTATAATAAATCTTAATATTATTACTAAAATTTTGGATCCATGAGATATAAAATATGATAGTATTATTTTAAAAATAAATGGATTTTGACATGTGAATACCAAACAGTCGGATTTTACCTATTTGATCCTCACCCTCCGATTCTGAACCCCGACACACCCTCCTATGCCCTACCTCCTTTCTCACCACCACCAGCCGCCACCATCTTCGCTGCCGCCTGCATCCAGCGATCTCCAACATCTTCCGTCTTCATAGTCATTTCAAGTCACGCCTCGTTTCTTTTGGTGGAGGTGAAATCGCGAAATTCTAAATTTCTAATCGCAAAATCAGATTCCGATTTATTCAGAGACTGAGTACGTACCATTAATGTTTTGATTGATTTTATTCCTTCATTAGCTTACAGCTCTTGGTTTTCATTAGCTTTTCTGTTTGATCATTTTGGTAGTGTGGGTTTGATGAGAATTGGAGAATCGGATGAAGATGATTGAATGTCAGAAAATGAGGGTTGATTGTAATGTGATGATGGATTAGGGGACAGAAATGACGTATGGGTTTTGATTGATCAACTTATACTTGACAATGTTTTCAGTCGCATCAAGAGTCTTTGATGATTTGTTTGGGATTTTTAATAATGCCTTTGTTTGGGGGGTGATTTCGTTTGCTGTTTCAATCGAAGTGCTGATGCAATGCTATTTTCCGTAGCGTAGTGTTCTCCGATTAGTCATTGTATCATGAAACAAGGCATAAATTTGCGAACAGGTTTTCTTTGGGTCAAATTCCAGAGTTTCGATTGAGGATATATCAAGGAGCGTTATTGTTACTACACATGCATTGAGCAGGGGAGCGATCGATTATGCTTCACCCACTTGGATTGCTGAGACCAAAAAAATAAAATAAAAATTGTATCCAATCGCTGATTGCTATGTACTCCCAAAACATCTCAACTGCCGAGCTTTTCGAATCTTTAGTTTCTTAGGTTTGTGTATTCGGAGTTCACTTATAGTCGTCAATGACATGACACGACTACTAAGGAGACATCAGTGGTGCGAATGTTTGCTTTTTATCAGCTCTGTATGCATGTCTTCCCTTATAATTTGGGATACGTACTGTTGCTCTTTGATGCAGTAGTCAAGAATTCATTGTAGATTCTAAATATGAGGTTTGGCATGAATAACCGGGATATAGACTGTCGGCTTGGGAAATTTTCTATATTCTTTTGTGTCGATTTGATCGATTCACCATCCTATGCATTCAATTGAGTTGTAGAAAAAGAAGTGAATTTCTTTCATGCCTCAGCCTTCTAACTTGGTCAGTATGTACTTATCATTTATGGTTTACCACTCAATGTTTACAAAGCGTTACCATTGCTATTTTCAGGCATAGCTAATTCACACAACAGAATTTGGGGAGGCCAACCAGTATTTGAAACGATTGATCGTTAAGGACTCACCTGTAGTTGAGCACTGTGGTGCGAATTAACATGGGAAAAGCTTCGAGAGACAAGAGGGACATCTACTACAGAAAAGCAAAAGAAGAAGGATGGCGAGCAAGAAGTGCCTTCAAGCTCCTTCAAATAGATGAGGAATTCAATATTTTCGAAGGAGTGAAGAGGGTCGTTGATCTGTGTGCTGCACCTGGTAGCTGGAGTCAGGTCTTGAGCCGTAAGCTCTATCTCCCTGCAAAACTTTCACCCAGCAAAGAGGATGGAGATCATCCTCTTATAGTGGCTGTTGATTTACAGCCCATGGCTCCAATAGAGGGTGTGATCCAAGTACAAGGCGACATAACGAATGCACGGACAGCTGAAGTCGTCATAAACCATTTCCATGGGTGCAAAGCCGATCTTGTTGTTTGTGATGGTGCCCCTGATGTGACTGGTCTCCACGACCTGGACGAATTCGTCCAATCTCAGCTCATATTAGCAGGTTTAACTATCGTCACTCATGTGCTCAAGGAAGGAGGGAAGTTCATTGCCAAGATATTCCGTGGTAAAGACACAAGCCTTCTATATTGCCAACTCAAATTGTTCTTTCCAAAGGTGACTTTTGCAAAGCCCAGAAGCAGCCGCAACTCAAGCATAGAGGCATTTGCAGTCTGCGAGGATTACTCGCCTCCTAAAGGATTCGACGAGAAGGATCTGTATCGCCTTCTTGCGATGGTAGGGAGTCCCTCCGGGGTGGAGGACCTTGACTGTAGCAGCGGATGGCTCGAAGGGGTCAACAAGGTGTATATCCCATTTCTGGCTTGTGGAGACCTAAGTGGATACGACTCCGACCGGTCATATCCACTTCCACAAGTAGAAGAAGGAACATATCGGAGCCTGGATCCCGTCCAGCCTCCTATCGCTCCTCCTTACAAAAGAGCTCTTGAACTCAGAAAAGCGGCAAGTCAAGGCATTCAACAGCTAGAAAAGCTTTCTCTTGATTCATGATTCTGTACGTGGTTCCTCGTATTGTATGGGTTCTATGGTGTGGATTAGATGCGTGATGAACCTGTCATTAGCCTAGCAATTAGAAAGGGTACAAGTACATTTGAGATCATTGTTCTCGAGTATCAACAATCATTGCCGGCATGAAACCTGTTTTCTTGGTTATCCTCCTTGGTCTATTTCGGCAGCTCATATCTATGTCCTGCTACCTAGTCTGTGTTACTTCAGTCATCGCTTTCAGAGTATTATGCTTCGTCGTTCGAGAAGGAACTTTCACGAGGACGCGATTCTTTTGGGCGGAGACAAGGAAAATTCTATTATTGATGTTTGATGATCAAAATATTGATCATAGCTATCTTATAATTATTATTGCAAAGATGTGATGTAGATAATAGATAAGAAGATTTAGGGGATAATCATGAGAGTAACGATTTCAACATCAGATGACCTTATTCCGATGAGTATGAGTAAGATATTCTCCTAATTATCTTACTAACTAGAGTTTCTTGAAGATATATCAATATTATATCCTGTAAAATTTATAAATATAAGGGATCGAAAACATAAACCCCCAACCTCACAATTACTTGTTTTTCTCAATACAATTGTTATTCTTGTTCTTTTTTGGTTTTGGTCATCATCAAACGATCCTATGATATTCATCATCTAAATCGTCGGTTTACTATCGTAAAATTTTGTGGACTATTTTTGGTGTAAACAATGTTCAAAAATTTTGTGGACTATTTTTGGTGCAAACAATACAATGTTCAAACTTGCTTATGAAAGAGGACATACAGCAACCATGCGACAGGCATCACTCCGTAACGATTGCGACGATGATGCATAATCTATAGCATGTGTGCTGATTGATGAGGAGAGTGTCATTCTTATAACTGAACTTTTGAATTGGAATGACAGGCTATGAATATCATGTTACGATTGTTTTTTTCATCAGCTTCAATTTAATTATACCGATCAAATGTTATGTCAGGGATACATGACCTTCAAAATTGATGATTAACAGAAAAATTGACAGGTAGTAAAGGTAATTAATCGACTAGCTAGAGAGGAGCAAGTTCTTCATCGATAGTTAGTGTTGGATGAAACCTGCCTAGATGAAGCTCTCCCCAATTAGAACCGACTGATATTGCCGTGAATTTTTTACCATAAATAACATAAAGGGACAAAGAGATCATAAACTCTCGGTAAGAAATAGCATGCCTCGATTATTGTTGTGTTACTAATTAATTTGGTCCAGTCAACTACTTTGTACACACACACACACACACACATATATATATATATATGATGCTTATGTCAATTGCTTTCAGCTGATCATCATATGGCTTCTGCTACGAACACACAGTGTAATGCCACGAAAAATTGCCACATATGTATCAACATGATTTATACGGCGCAGCAAATTCTTGACTGCTACAATGTGTCCATGCAATATATGCACATGTACATACATTCCAGAATTGGCAATCTCATCCGTGCATTGCCTCTATAAATTGCATAAGCTTCTCCCATCCATGCATGAATCTATACTCATCATACTACAAAAGTACAAATAGCTTAAACGCTAGCAATCAATTAGCTTGTTTTGCAGACTTGAGAAAATGAAGATCGACGGTTATATTCTGCTTGGCCTTCTGTTTTCGCTCCTCACTTCATCAGTTTCGATGGCTGATGAAGCCCAGGAAAAAAGTTTGTTTCCTACAACTAATTACTATTGAAATTTATTCTTATCATTCATGATAATCATATATTAATGTTTTCATAATGTCATGTGGTGTTACCATTCAATCGGATTTTTCAAAGTATAGACATATGTGACGGCACAATACTGTATACATGGTTTCAGTGATAGATAAATTATGCAAGCAAATACTCATATATGTAACAGAGAAATATACGGCCATGAACAAGAGTATGTTTCAGTGATCAGTCATATACACATATTTGTAATACATAGTTTGGTTCAATCATAAAATAATCTTTTGCTAAGTTGTGATGTTACACTTTATAGCTGCATCGATCTTGTATAATTGATCACTAATTAATTACCTGCATATATGCGGGCATGCAGCTGACGTCCAAGGGACGAATCCGGTGCTCGACGGTGGATATGGTGGGGGGCCTGGTGGCTTTGGGAACATCTGCAGGTTCGGTTGTTGTGGCGCCCGGCGTGGTGGATTCTGCGAGAGGTGCTGCCCACACCGCAACAACAAATTAAGCAGGGAACCGGGCAAGTACAATCTGATGGGCGGCTATGGTGGAGGCGGCGGCTACGGAGGTGGAAACTTCTGTAGATTCGGGTGCTGCGGGGCTCGCTATGGTGGTTTCTGCCAGAGGTGTTGCATGGCCTACCCTTGAAGAATGTACCTAAGTAACCAAATAGTACGTACTAATAAAGGAGGTTATGTAGAACAAATAAAGTAATTATCATCTAAGTAACAAGAAACAGGTGATCATGTCGTATACTGTATGCATATATATAAGGTATGTAATGGATGCGTAGAATAATGTGCATGGGTGCACTGTGAGTTCCTATATAGAGGGTTAAGTCCCTTTTATATGGAGAAGGTTCCGGAGATTGGGTTTCGTTTCGAGCATGACTCCAAATTTAGGTATTCCGTGTCAAAATGCATACCCACTTGTTCTATATTGGCTAAAGCATATCCCGCGCATATAGTTGTCTCTGATCTTTTATATTTTCTCGGTGTACCACTTATTCTAAATATTTGTTAAACGAGTTTATTCCAAGTATTTGTATGACTCTGGTGATATCCAGTACTCGGTTTAGTTCAAGTAAGTGATTGCAATAATATGTCGGTGGATGTAATATCCCTTGCTGCAGCGTCATTATATTCACGTACGAGTCTAAAGGTGTCATGAAACGAGTCACAGTCGACTTCCCCTAATGATTAATGATCGATACTAACTCGATTATATTATGGGGAATTATCAATATTTTGCGAAGTAAACTGGACTGTTAGTATATAACCGATCCTATTAGTTTTTATTCATGCATTCAGCATCTAGATTCGATAATCAGTTCGATCTACATTCTAATCTACATTCTAAACTGAAATAATAATGTTATTCCCCAATCTCGGTAACTTGCACTCAACTAGCATTGTATATAGTTCCTTGAGCTGTATACGGCGAACTGACTCCCCACGAGTACGTGTCGACATTGCGGAATCTCAAAGATTGCTTATATATATGAAGACAATCTTCGAGCTCAAAAACATCAAAGCTTTTACTTGGTTTTCCTGAGAAGGAAGGAAAACGATGAAGTTAAAATTCGTGATATTATTGGGTCTTCTCCTAATTGCCTGTTCGATTTCCTCGCTAGTCCTCGCCGATGAACCTACAAAGACAGGTTTGTGTTAAATTATAAGCTCCTCAGCGTATTTTTGTAGTATACTATCATTTTTCTCTTTAGCTAATTCGCTTCCAAGTACAGAGCTTGTGTCAAATGACATCTTTCTGATGGTTGATCGCGAGCTTAAGATATGAAATATGGAAATGTAACAACGAATCAACAATGAATAACAAGCATGGCAATGCAACCGTGCAGGGGATGCTGAAGCCGATGTGGCACATGTAGATGCCGATACTGATCAATCTCGAGGCAGAGGCGATTCAGGGGGAGGATCCAGAGGCAGGGGATCGAGAAGCGGAGGTTCAGGAGGCGGTGGCAGTGGACGAAGCGGAGGCGGTTCGAGAGGTGGTGGCCGTGGAAGAAGAGGAGGCGGTTCGAGAGGTGGTGGCGGTGGAAGCAGAGGAGGTGGAGTAGTTGGCAATGTGGATCAAGGTGTTTATGGAGGCGGCGGCAGTGGTGGATACGGAGGTGGCGGTCATGGAGGTGGCGGTGGTGGATACGGAGGTGGCGGTCATGGAGGTCCCGGAAGGCAATGCTATCACGGGTGCTGCGGCTGGTATGGCGGGCAGTGCAGGAGATGCTGCAAGTCACTGGAGGAAGCTCAGATGATGGCAACTGAGGTTCATGCCTGAATCCACAAGCCAATGATGAAATTATGAAACCTCTACTACTAAATAAACAGCTTTGAATGCAACTCTGTGTATCCATTGTGTTGTGGAAGCAGATGTGATGTGTAAATCAGTGCTCTTTCAAATAAAAGTCCCAACTCATGGGGAAATACTTACCGGTATGCTCATTGTGCATCTCATTCCAACTGATCGTTTACTGCTAAAATTTTCTATGTGCAAGGAAATCTTCGGCCTCCAATGGAGCAAGCGCCACAATGGCGTGCTTGTCTGGAATTGGTGACAAAATCCAGGATGTTGTTTGGAACATTACCCTGCGATGATGATTAAACGATGAGCAAACCACCAAACAAGAGAAGAAACTTGCCATCGACTTAATTTTCATCTATTAAACCATGCTCGAACAAAAAAGACGGAAATAGAAACATAAACCTAAATAACAGAGAAAAGAGGCCCTAATACAGTCGTGCATGTTTCACGCTCTAGTACTGTTGCCTAATCAAATTAATGTATCGTTTCTGAAGAGTTACATATACTGTATTAGTCTGATCACTGATCTGTTGTGCAATCTTGGGACTCATCTAGCTGTTCTTGTTCTGCCATAAACATTAGTTCCTTGAGCTGCCTATCGAATTCGAAGGCACTCTCATCTCTTTCGTCAAGCTCAGCAGCCTCGATTTCTAGCCATTTCTCACGCAGATCATCAAGCAAATTAGCCTGGTCGGAGCCCCCTTCTGTTCCTGGTGCACTTGGGGCGGTTGTGCGGAGGGATGAATCCCCAGAGGGTGGCGGAAGAGTTAACAGCATTGCTCGGAATTCACGTGTATCAGAGAAGGCCTCAAAATTGCATGCTATCATATCAAGACAATACTCCCGTATCTTCACAACATCGTACCTGCAATATAGGACTGGGTTAGCGTCTTGATCTTGACCCTAGTACAGAAACTATACTTCAGAGGCAAAAATGCTAGTGGCATGTTCCTAGAACACCAAGTAACTAGTGATTCTGCCAATCTGATAACTATGAACTCCATCAAGTCTTGCTAAATCAATAGCTTAGTGACATGAACAAACAGAAGATTTCTAGCATCAATACGCAGAGAAAAAGAAATGAATTGTGCGAGCGAGGACTGAAGGCAGGGCACATCTATATTGCAACGTAGCAAGACATGATTTCTGGTAGTAACAAAGCACCACTAAAATACAGGTATTGAGGATGGGTGACTTACAGCGAGGCCCTCTATGTTAGCACTCCCCTAATACCTTCCCCTGGCCAAAACACATGACTTCAAAGTTCAAACAAAGAATGACAACTAAAAGGCCTAATGTCTTTCTAGATCACTTTGGAACATAAAAAGATATCCCTTCATTTGATCCCTAACCCCACCAAGGAGGACAGTGAAAAAAAGGGTATCACCAGTCGGGGCTGTGAAGCAAGAAGAGAAGGGCCTGTTGGACAATACGAATAATAATAATACAAGTATGTCCTATGACTCAACGGCTTGCAACTACATAAAGATTAAAATCACAATCCACGACTAAGGAGACAAGAATAAACTTGCGATCTCAACTAAAGAAACAATTAACACAGAAGAAAAACAAGAATAAACATTGGAACACTTACATGTCTGCCAACAGAAGCCAATGACACACTTCTACAGGGGAGGCCATTTCTAGGTGAGGCAACAATGCATCAGCCACAGCACGCTTCAGAGGTAATAAGAAGTATCTCGAAGCAGCATCAAACATCTCTTCGACCTGAGCAAAGTAACAAAAGAGCTGAGTAATCCCATAACAATATAAGAACGACAGAGCCACACAGCGAATATTGTGTCATGATGACATGATGACATAATGCCATACCTGTTCTGGATCTATATCCCTGAGAGCATCAGTATACCTTCACCACAAAGAAACAGAAAATACATGAGCATTAAAACTGAGTTATGTCATGTTGAAGCAAAAAAAAAAAAAAAGAGGACTGTGCAGAAAGAAGCCACGCTTTTCAGGCACAAGCTAGCACAATATTAGGGAAAATATAGGGCATTTATATCTGGTATGCTTGTCTACAACATGCTAACCGCAAGAATCTCCAAAATCCAAAAGAAAAATATTCGAGCAAAAACAAGCCACACTATTGGAGCATTTGCCTAGCAAGAGAGACCCTTTGAAATGCAAACAAACATGTGGTACCGTAGGCATCGCTAAATTCAGCAGTCAACCCTAGAAGAAATCAAGCTAGGATATCATTTCTGGCCCGACAAACTGAAAGCAATAGTTTAATGGTTTCACCAGTCGAATTCCCAAACATCTCAGTCTACTGTATTCCAATACTCAGATTTTCGAACTACATTAGAGAATCAGATGCTGTTCGATTCAACACGACGTAGATTATTCCACTTCAATATCTAGTAAAAAGCCACATCACATTGCATCATCTGCATTCATAAG
Organism: Drosera capensis; assembly: GCA_001925005.1. Classification (NCBI taxonomy): domain Eukaryota; kingdom Viridiplantae; phylum Streptophyta; class Magnoliopsida; order Caryophyllales; family Droseraceae; genus Drosera; species Drosera capensis. The sequence continues at coordinate 74,878 of LIEC01010250.1, read as the reverse complement.
GACCAAGTAGACTTAGTTCTATGAACGCCAAGGCATGCAACAGCATCAGACTCAACAAAATATAACCAAGGTCTCAACACTTCTGCACTCTGCTTGCATGGTACGAAGTATACTAAAACTTATGGCTTCCCTTGCGTTCCAAAAGACCAGTACACTCAGGACATGAAGTGCAACAAGAGATCAAAGTTCAAAGCCGAAGATCAGAAGGTGATAGAAGACGAGAAAGTAGCAGAATGCCAATAATAAACAGGAAAGGGGTGACGGGCTTGAGTTGCTGACCCCTCGGGGATATCAAAGGGGGCATTAAGCTATATGAAGGCATGAGAAACATAAGAGACTTGTGACAGAGGCACACATTGGTAGCACCAAATGACACGAAGAGTGAAAGCATGTTTGGGAGGAAAATGGAATGAAAGTCGTTCAAACAAGATCAACCGCAACAAGAGAACTCAAACATGGTAAAAGAACAACTCTAGGAGAATGCACTTACATATATTCGATCATCTTTTCAAATGCCTCCTTGCTCAAATCGTTTTCTTCAATACATGGAAGACAGGATGAATCATCAGTGCCATTGAGAAAATCTTTCATACGGAAAATTCTTGTCTTAAAATAGTCTGATCTTGAGGCCAGCACAACTTGATGGCAACGAAAAACCGTTCCATCAACTTTAAGGCAAATGTCAGCAAGATCTTCCACATGTTTATTATCCATATCCTGCTCCACACAGGAATTTTGTAGACAAATCCGAAAAATACGATGCAATGCGGCAGGAAGACGATCTTCCTCAGGAAGGGATGAGCTCTGCAAGATAAAGCGCCTCTGAGAGTTCTCTATTTCTCTCAGGGCTTTGTAATCAGCAAATATTTGGTGATTGAGTTCTTTCTCAAGGACCTTTCGAAGAGATTCACATTTGCAAACTTTGCAAATTCTGACAAGATCTTCCATGTCGTCTACAGCAATCTCTAGCCTGTCAGAATAAAAGAAGTGGATGAGGCTGTAAAGCGCAGGGTAAGACAACTTCTCCTTTGAGAAGCTTACTTCTGCGCGATCCTTCCACTCAGTTTCAAATTTCATCTTAAAGAAGGCTGATCTGGCGCTTAAAATAACTCGATGAGCTTCAATAGGCCTACCTTGGACGTAGAATATAATATCCGAAGGAAAATGATTCAGACTTGAACCCACTTGGCCTACGAGTCAAAGACATTCAATAACTAGTCACAAAAATTGCTCAAATGAACAAAACAAAAACAAAGATTAGGCGGGTAAAAGAGAAGCATAGCTCAAGTACATAATCCAAACTTAAGATGGGATATCAATCCATACGCTAATGTTCGAGTGCCTGCAGAACCCAATATATACAACCGTGACACTAACTAAGTTGAAGCCAAAGAAAAAACAAATTCAGTTGACAGAAGAATAACCAACCTGCATGCAAACGTTAAGAATAATTCAGGAACCTTAAAACATTACCAAAGTCCCCACATAAAACGATTCGTAATGATCCTATGACAGATCCTGTCAACATGAGGATACCTAGAATCTCTTGCTAAACAGATACAGGTTGTTGGCCTAGTGATGATCGGAACACTCCTTTCAATATAAATGTTACATCTTTAATGCAAGCAACTTCTCTATGCCAAGTTTGTATACCTACTCACTCAAATCCTACCTTATAAGGTTGATGATCAAAACACTCCTTTCAAGATAAAGATTGTTGATGTTTACAGATAACGGGAATCAACCCTAGCGCTAAATATACTGAAATACCATGCCCATTCATTCATCTTATACATAACCCACATTGAGATCCAAGCAAGCTGATCCTCCCAATAAAAACCCTAGCAAAACAGGTTCATACAATCACACAAAGACACAACACAATTCAACTCACTCCAATCCAATCATCAAAGCAAACACACTCACCCAAAAACCCTAACCCGCTATCCCCCACCCCATCGCCCCCTCGATTCCCCTCGCACCCCAAAAACACCTCCCTCAAATCCCCCTGCAACGCCCCGAGCGGAGGCGGCCGCGCCTCGAACGCCTTCAACAGCTTCCGCACCTTCAAATTCAGCGCCGCGTAGTGACACCGATCCCCCTCGAACGTATGCTCCTCGCAAATCGCGCCGGATTCCAGCAACATCCTCGCAGCATCGAGGTGTCCGGCGAGGCAGGCGTAGTACAGCGCCACGGAATCCCAACGGTCCCGAGCGTTGACGTTGACGCCGGACTCGAGGAGGTAGCTGAGCCGCTCCACGTCGCCGGCGCGGGCGGCTTCGAAGATGTCGCCGTGGGGAACTTTTTTGAGCGGGTGTGTGGAGAGGAAGTCGGCTGGTTCGAGGGAGATCGACTCGAGGTCGGTGGAGTGGGGCGGGGAGGTAGTCATGGTGGCGGCGGTGGTGGAGAGGGTGGTGATGGGAGGAGGTAACTGTTCAAGTATGTAACCACGAGATCCAATTCTTTGTACTAGAGAGTAGTACAAGCATTCGTTCTACGAGTAGTACTTAGTTGGACCAGCACTACATCGATGTTGGAGTTGGTGTTATATGAGTTCAAACAAGGGGAACCCGTGCACACACATGTTAACCCATTATTTTTTCTTGTCACATTTATCATTTTTATAATATATTTTTTAAAAAAATAAATTACAATGATATATATTTTAAAATCTAATTTAGTTTGATAAATTATTTTTTTTTATAAAATTATTATGAGACATTGATGATAGATTATGTTGTGAACTTTAATCCTGAGTAAATTTAAGACTTTTTGATATCGTTAAGAATTAAAACGGAACATCTTAAAATACATGATATTGTAATTTATGGGACGAATGAAGTATATTGAATCAAGATTTAAATCGCATCGTTATATTTTTTTCAAAATTATTACTCTTTCCGTTCGGAATTGATAGTTAATAATGTTACTTCATCAATATACTATTCAACACTTATTTTGAGATACTTCGTTATTCATTTATATGAAATCTTAGATATATCTAATAGAAATCAATGATTATGATTAAAACGTATGCATCTTAAGATGAGAGCAATAATTAAAAGCTTATTGACATTAACTTGTCTCAAATTTCAAAACACATATTTCCAAGTTTTAATCTTGATTTTAAATAGATACATATAATGTTAGGCGTGTTATGATATATTGTCATTTTGATGGCTTCAAAAAATATATTTTGTATATTTTAGTTTTGCGAAATGTATGGCCCAAAATCCGACGCCCAATATTTACGACGATCTTTTGTTATGGGTTTTTCATGTGTAACAAAATAGATGATCACGATAAGATATTATATATGTGAACTATTTTGAACTTCTCAAATATTTCTAAATTTTGCATTTATCAACGTGAGAGATGTTCCTTATATGTTGGCTTGGATTATGAGCTTACCATTTTTTCAAAGTCTTTAAGTTGGTTTTGACATGTTTGAAGAAAGTTTTTTGGAGTTTGTGAGTTATTTACTTATATTGAAAAATATTGATATTTGACTTAGTACTTATGTTTGTTTTTTCTTACATTATTTTGAGAAATTTTGTTGATCATGTTAAAATCTTAATACTCTTTTACATACTCTTAGTTTAGTTGTTTCACATCATAAAAGATTTCTTTACTTAAAGGATTGTATTTTATTAAGATCGATAAAGATTTCATTTATTGTACCATATCTTTTTTTTATGTTGATTTAGAAAGGACATGATTTATATATCTTTTGGATTTTGGACCGGAAGTATTTAGCCATTTTAGATTTCAGATTTATTTCATGGAATTTAAAAAATCAATACATGGCCCTAAGCCCTAAAATGCATATAATGGCCCATGCAGGTCTCGAACCTGCGACCTTCGCGTTATTAGCACGACGCTCTAACCAACTGAGCTAATAGGCCTGATGGTCGTTAACTTAGAATTTATAAATATAAAGTTTTAACCACAATTAATGCATGTGGGAACAACAGCTTTGAAGCTAGATCGCAGCAAGAGCCTACCTTGTGAAAAGTTATGCTTATTTACAATATCTTGTTGTTAATATGTGGGAACAACGGCTTTGCCTTTTCAGAATGCATGAATGTGGGCCAACAGTAACAGGAAAACTCTCCTGCCTTTTTTCGCTCTGCATAATGAATATATGCTTAACAATATCGTGAGGACAAGTGTTCCCCTTCAGGCAGCGCATGCTTCTCATCCCTTCATGCTGGCATAACACAATATTTAACACAATAGAACTGTTTTTTCTATTATTGATCAATTTTGGCAAATATATCAGCCTGATACTTCATCTTGAATAAAACTGTAGATTATTTGCTTGTTTGAAAATCTTCTGGAGCACCTTGATAAGCAACCTTTATTTTCCAAATCCATTGAACAAACAGGTAACACTTGACGACACAATATGAAGGACACTTTTACTTGTAAGACCTATGAACACAGCTCTACCCAGCTTAGCTCATATCCGTTGTCCGACTACCATGTCAGACAACCGCAATCTTGAAACCTCTATATATTAGACTCCCCTCCTTTATTCGACACAATACGACTCACCCACACTTAAAATACAGACCAAATGAGCATACACCAGCAAGCACATCTATAAAGATTGTTACCAATTACACTCTTTACTCAATCTTCTCAACCTCAGCTTCTATGGTAGCAATCTCTTCACCATCAACTTCCTTCTTCTCTTCCTCTTCCTTTTTTGGCTCTGCTGCCTCCTCCGCCTCTGCAACCACCTCGGCGGCTATTTCAGGAGCCTCGGCTTCATCTTCGGAAGGTTCTGGAGCTACCTTAGAGGAACTTTCCTCCACTGCAACAACATCGTCAGCCTCTTCGCCCACCTCCTCCTTTGCCTCCACCTCTTCTGCAGCAACTGCCTCAGCTTCCTTTGTTTCAACAGTAACCGTCCCTTCCGCCTTTTGCTCTGCCTCTAGTGCCGGTTCAGCTAATGGAGCTTTGCACACTGCCCCGACAGTAGTGTCCTCTACCTTAATTGACTCCTCTACTTTCTCCTCTAGTAGCGCAGATGTGGCTGATGCAACCTGTAAGAGCACACAAACATAGCCGCTCAGATTTATTCGTTAGATTTAGCTTTTAAGCTTATTCGGATTGATGAATCATGTTCTTGCCTATTTATTCAAGGACATATACCAATCAGTGTGTTCTTAATGCAGATTAAACGATCCAATGAAAACTCATTTAGATAATTCGCGCCCATGCAGATTAAACTCATTTAAACGATACAAAAACGATCCAATTATTTTGTGTAGACATGGTTACCTCAACAGCGGCCATCGTGTTAGGCAAGAAATGCTGATGGAGCTCAAAGATGAACCCGAGAACGCCGAGATGATGGTTTGAAGAAAGCAGAGAAAGAATGCTCGAATGTGTTGATATGAGGAATGCTAGATCACCCAGGTAAAGGTATTTATAGTGATGAACCATCTCAATAATTTGCCAAGAGTAGGAAAAATAAAAATGCTTTAGGCACTGAAATCAAGTAGGCCAATCAGTCTGCTACTAATAATTCAGTTTAGTTTAAACTAATGCTCAAGTTGTTTGCTTGTTATCACTTTGATTTGAACCCACTCTCATATATTCCTTTCAATTCTTACGTATCGAATATTGTGTTTTCTGTGTTTTGTGCAGTCGGCCTTGTAGGTAGTCTCATTATCACTCATTCTTCTTCCCAACTTCTCTTTGCCTCCCATTTCCTTTTCAATTCTGCCTAAATTTCCCCAACTTTGGATTATTCAACAATGATGATGACGATGACGGTAGTGATCGTTAGTGAATAACCATCGTCGGGAAGGCGTGCAACCTTAGAACATCATTTGTCTCAGGCGCAACGAACGAGGGCTCTGTCCCATATGAGTTATTGAACGCAAATATGAGCACAAGTGTATGCAAAACACGATTAGAAATGGTCGATAGCCCCGCTCATAATTCTCTTTGTTGAAACAAATACAAGAGAATTTGACTGAGATATTTCAATCCTGAACGCTCCATTCTTGTTGTGTATCATTGTTGCAGTTTGGTTCATCAAGAATATAATCTATAAACTCTTGTATCGAATGAAAAAAAAAAAAAAAACGAATGCTTTGCTTATCAATCTCTTGAAAACTTATGTGGGGAAAAGAGGATGTTGATAATTGAATCAGATAACACGAGATATGTCTCATTCTTTGACACTTTCTTCTTTGTATGTTTCGGCTGATAAAGACCTGGAAAAAGCTAACACTTGGTAAATTACATAATCTTTCTTGGCCTTTATTTGTTGTGTCATTCTGCACAAGTGGAATAAAAAGAGGATCAAAGCTATGAAATGAAAGGTCCTCTGCTTGCAGAAATTAATTATAAAAAAAAAAAAGAAGCTATAGGTACATTATCAAAGACTAGAGCAATGCCTCCCATGCCTTGTTTGATTTTGGGCACATATCAAATAATCGTGAACTTGAGGACTCTCATTTTATCTGGTGAAACATAATGTGAATCCTGATATCGTATCAGGGATCCATTCAAGATGATATATGTGAATTCAGCTCTAATGGTTATTGTTGAACATGTGGGAAAAGTGGGCAAAATCTATCTATAATACTTAAAAACGCCTTACATTATGTATCTTCTGAATCAATATATGTGACTCTTCAAAGGATAAATTTTATTCCTTTCAAGATTTTATTTTTATGTGATTGGTTGGCTAAAATAGATAATCACCAACCCTTATATGACTCTTAGTCTCATACATTACATCCGTTATCGATCGTAAAAAAATCTTTTGGGTAAGAGTATAGAAAAGAGCCATTTCTCTTGTCAGTTCATTGGTACAAGTAGAAACGGTAGTCACCCAAGACTTTCGGTGGTGTATGTACAATTTAATCATTGATAAGATTATTTGGATAATTATCAGTGTATCATCGCATTAATTTAATCGTTCCTATACTTTTACCAGCCCCAGTTAACCAACCCCAAAAATCAAAGCCCTAGCATCTCATAACCCTCTCCTTATCCCCAAACGATCATCTGCAGACGTCGGCGCCGGCGTTCTTCTTCCGGCGATCGTGGTGGATGGATGGGTAACTTTCTTATCATTCTTCTGCTACTTCATTATCGAATTTGTGGATTCGAGTTCTCTGCATAAATGTGTAGAAGTGATACGATTAGGATATCGGTTGAAGGATTCTGAAATGTGGGCTCAAGTCTCAAATGTAAAGTACTTTGTATGAAAAATGTTTAAATCGTTACAGTGGTAGAAAATGCGTTGTAGTTTCTCGGATGTCATTGGTTAATTTTGATCATTATGGGAAGTATATGTTATCTGAGTACATTTTGACCCACCATTTTATTCCTCCTTGTGCCATACTTTTTCATATCGTCATGGAGTGTAGTTTGTATAGGTATGCTCTCGGCTCCTGGCCTCCTACTTGGGCTATGAATGACACTAAGGAGTAAGGTCTTCAGTCGCCTACACTGTTAACTGAGAGATGGAGATGAGGGCAAAGATAATAAATGGTAGTTGCAATATTGGGCAAGCCGACAATTCATAACAAACAAGAGCGTTATGTGATCGGTGCCGAATACCTTTAAGTGTAACTTTGGTGCCTCAACGTAGAACTCAAGGTTGTGTAGCGAAACTGCTGCACCTTCCTTTGGAACAGGAGTTAGATAGGAGCCGTTGCTCACCATAACTGATGCCTGGTGGAGGAGCTAATCATATGGTTTCGAGGGCTGCTGCCCACCATAAGAATATCTCTACAGAAATCATGCTCATATTCAGACTTGGGATATTTTCCTCGAAACCAGAAAAGTTCTGCTTTCTTCATAGTGAGAGGCCAGTAGATTAGAGCTTTTCAAAGAAGACTTTATACTAGCTTCAGATTTGATGGATTGGCCATGATTATTCCAATCGTTGTTTTGGAGATTATTTTCTGTGCACAGCAATGGTAGCTATTGTTTCATCTTCTGTGTAATCTGTCCTATCTTCTTTTTATTGACTCATTAATATTCGATGTAGAATGCATGATGCGTGAAGTCGTGAACTATCGACAAAATACTTCTTCAACTTGAACAAGATTAGAAATCTGTTTGGATTTCTAAATAAAAGAGTATGGATTTATTGATAAAAGAGGAGCATAGCACTGCATGCCCTTGGATTGGTATCATTTCCTATTTCAAGTTAAGATTTCTTACGCATAATACCTGGCGATTACATTAAGTACTCCTTTTACATCATTACTATCCCAAACCGCATGCCATCTATCATCATCTGCAGCTCTGCCTCTGTGCACCTATTTCCTCTGGTTACAGTCGCCCCTCCGACCCCATGGTTTCCGTGCTGATAATAGCAAGACAATATTGCAAATGGAATCCGAATGATTCTGAAAATTACTCTGGCAACTTTCCATGTATGTTGAGCTCCGTGATTATGATGCTGTACTTCTGTTGAACCCTGATCAGCTCCGAGCATGGCCTCATCAGCCACCTTTGCGCTCTTCTTGTTGCCTTGGATGTTCCTCCGTAGCGCCATCGGCTGGTGCGCCATGGTAAAATCACTTGCTAACTCTTGATGCCTCCCTTGCTACTGTTTTTAGCTTTATGTTTTGTGTGTGTTTATCAGTTGTTGCTTTACATATCTGATATCTTGCAATTTACCATCAAAATCCGAGGGTGGGTGGGATGGAGATATCGAGAGTTTGTGGGTTTGCTTTTATAAGATAGGTTTATGAATAGTGGTACATTGGTTTCACCTAGTATTTTGCTATTTGCAAACTAGTGCCAGTGTGACACGCATGACATACTCAAATAATAAGGATTGGATTAACCCATGAAATTGGTGAATGAACTGCTTTTCTGAGACACGCATTTTGTATTTTCATGCATTTCATCCAATGTAAACACGCCCAAATAACCGTTCAGCCTAATGCTTTCGTAATGGTTGAGTCATCTCGCTGATACCGTGACTTGGTGATATCTCATCTAAAGTCGGAAATTTTGAAACAAAGTTCATTTGAAGATCTAACATATACATCATTGTGTGACCATGCGATGCAAGTGTGCCATCTGAAATTCCTATCTTTTGCCGGAGGTATCTCAGTATTGAAAATCGTGACCACGAGAATTGGCTAGGACCTTTCCATGTAGTTCCAATCATCACCAAATTCACAGTAAAGAGATGTTTCTGTTAGAGTCTAAGTCCATTCTGATGGTCCGAGATAGCATTGATCTGATGCAAACAGAACGCATAACGATAGTCATTAACAGCTGTGTGTTAGACAAGATCAGTTTTTCCTAATTATGAATAAAGTACCCCAAACCACTTTTGCCTGGTTAATGTTGATATCTTGATAGGAATAGACAACTTCAGAATTGCGCTTCCTGTTTTTGTAGCATAAGTTTATAGTTTCCAGTGTATGAGTTTTCTGAGCTGCATAAAAGTTCTAGCACACTACTTCTCAATTTATAAGAACTATTAGAAATTTGCATCATGATAAAAACGTATGCTGTTAAGGGAAATCTTCGTCTTATTTTCTGCATAATTTTTTGTACACACACCATTCTAGCTTGATCAAGTATTGGCGCGGACTAGCGTTTGAGAAAGTAACAACAAGAGGAACTTTATCAAAGCCAAAAATGAAATTTGGGAGAGGGCTTGACTTCTCGTTCTGAAGCTCCTGTCCGGACTCAGAAGCATCTTGATCTTGGATTTTAGGCTCAGAAGCTCTCTGTTGTAGGATTGCATAGTAATGCGAGATGGAGACTGGAGAGTTCAATTCAAAGCTTGAAGTACCAGTCATGATGAAAATCTAATATGAATTATCTCTGAGTTTCTAATGATGTCATATCGTTGCTCACCTTGAAGTTGAATCGCTCCACTCTTGAGATGATGTGAAACGGATATGTTGTCATGAATCTGCGGAGTCGAGATTGTTCTATTAATCATGGATGTGCGCAAAAGGCACGGCTCTCTCACCTTCAGGGTATGATCTAAAGCAATCTGTTTTGCAGGTGCAGGTCATTGTCACGAAAGAGTGGATTACCCAACACCAGATGAGATGGATTGACTCGGATGTGACGCAACTGCTCATACCACTAACTGCATGCATACGGTAAACACTAAACAGTACTCTCAGGAATGGATTAGATATGGCAATGAAGATTTGCCAAAAGAAGGTTTTCCTGTCTTGCTTTGATTACCTGGTAAATCATTTTCAGTAGTTGCCTAGGAAATGATATCCTCTTAATCTTTTCTCAAGTACTCAGTCACGTAGTGGGATTGCTTTGCTCATAGTTGTTGCTTTGTCAATGTTTGCCCTGTGCTGCCCATGAGTCGTAGGCTCGTTCTCCAGTAAGTGTGTATATAGCAGCTTATCTCATCCAGCTACTGGGGAACTTATAATTTAATGTTGTATCAGCAACTTAAGGTTTCATGTCCTCCTCCAGATTGTCGTCCCGGACTATGTATTCTGGTTAATTAGGTTCCGGAGGAAAGGTTCATAAGAAATGGCCTAGGGTAGGGCTCCTTTTGTGAAAGAATGTTGTCACCTTTTGAGTTGAAGGATGCGTATGACTTCTGATAAATGGATAAGAAAGAAATTCGTTTCATAATGCATACTAAGATCTGCACTTTTCATGTACTAGCGATTTTTTCCATAGATTTCAAATGCTGATGTAAATGCAATGTCATGCGTGTTGGATGTTCTTTGTGGCAGTTACGCGGTTGTGTAATCAGTGGACTAGAAATATGTTATCATGCCTTAGTAGTCAGGGTGTCACATTTTCATATCCTTGGGATATGATGACTTCGATCTAAACACTTCATCCGTTTACGTGTACTATCTTTCCAAACTTGTTTTGGATTCTCATTCGTCAGAAGAGCATTATATACCTGTTTATTGGTGAATCATTGGTCTCGCTTGGTTTGTTGAATTCATTTTTTGATCGGTTGATATAGACGATAGGGAACGTCGAAGACAAGGTTTTTTATAATTACCACCTGTTGAGATATTAGCGATGGATCGAGCAATGTTGTCAGGCTAGATCGCTCATGCGCTGGGAAGCCTAGCAGGAAAATTGGTCATTAGTTCAATCATAACATCAGTGTATGTTAACTTTCAGTGGCTTGGTTAATGTTACTGGAAGGGACATCGTGATTAATTATTTATTCATTGTTTTTTTATTCTCAAAATGAGAGTAGATTTATCTCAAAGAATAGTTCCTCAGTTTCTCTTACCGGAGATGCAAAGCGGGAGGCCTAATGAAATTTACAATCTTTTTTCTTTTTCTTTTTTTGGTTGTTTGTTGTTTGTATGTAAGTATTAGTGTATTATTTTATGTGCTTTTGTGGATTTCATACCGTACTATATACATCTCATTCTTTCACAATACGTCGATGATGAAAATATTGTCATCGTTGTTGATTCTCCCAATTCTCTTTACAGTCACCCCCATTTATCTTGTTCCATATGGTCTTAAAGATTCAATGATCATTAGAGGACTTTCTGTTCAGATTTCCTCTGACTTACTCGCCTACGTAATCTGAATCCCACGAGTTTGAATTTCTAATGTTTGATAACATGTTGATTTCTTTGATTTTTCTTTAAAAGTTGTGGAGAAAATGTCAAAGATATATTTCCACAAGGCAGATAAGTTAATAAATTTAATATTTTGTATTTAAGGAAATGTTGGGTTTACATAGTACTTGATATGGAAGAAAATATTTGTCTTTTTTTTCGCGTAAGATATTTTATTAAAGTGGAAATTTCTTATCCTTCTTTTTCCTTTTATGAAAGGAACTTCTTATCATTTAGAGTAAGATAATTTTAGATTTGTACATAAACCTGTTCTAAAACGAATAACCATTATCGGTTCTCTGGATTGTTTTCCTCCTTTCATCTTGTTACCTCTCCAAGCAGCATCGGCTACAAGAGAATGATCATCAAGCCATTCCATTTGTGAGTCTTCTGTTTCATCATCGTCGCACTAGTATTATATGTTCTAGTCTTGATTTTCATGAACAAATCAGGTTTAGTTTCATAGTTTGGTAAATTTTCAGATTGTTTAAGACAAAAATCCAAAACAAAAGTAGATAACCAGGGGAAAAAAATGCATGATTTTGTGTTGTGTGTTTAGCTTGGTATGATCGGTTTCGTTGTTTTTGGTTTAGGCATGTGGTTCTTGTCATCAGGACATAGGGGCTGTAGATTGTTGGTTCAACGTCTGTAGTCTGGCTTTTGCATTTTTTTATTGGTTCTTTCTTTCTGATTTTGCAGTTTCGAGAACCAAACGACTTGTTGGTATTCATACTGAGTTATAAACATCAGAAAATTAAAGTACAAAGATTTTGAAGAGAATAGTCCTGAATTTATTCCTAATTTGTGTTAATTTTCGATGTAGGTAAGCTAATGCTTCACAGGAATAAGATCGTGGAGATGGAGTTTCGCGTAGGGGATCTACCATTCGACATCGTGATCCATGTCCTGAGAAAACTCCCTTTACATGCATTGTTACAATGTCGACAGGTCTTTAAAGCATGGAAAAAATTTACTTTCTGAAAGCAATTTTTACACTTCATATGCTGTAAACTCATCCATGATCCTCATGCTTCCTCGTTTCTGCTATAGCAGTGGGTCTATCTGCAAGGTCGAGGCTCATGAGAATTACCATATCACTTTTAAGAATGTCTCTATACCAAACGCATCCATTTTGAACCGATGTTCTGAAACTGGCAATGCTTGCAATGGGCTTATCTGTTTGAAGGGACCATATGATAACCTAATACTACATAGTATTATGAATATTGTCTTTGCTTTTTTTTTTTTTTTTTGTGAGAAATGAAAATAAAAACCTTCAATCATATTTTTTTAGTTTTTTGTTGAATATTTTTTATTTGGTTAGTAAAAAAATCATTTGTTCATATATTTTTAGTATAATTTATGTCGTTTTTTTAAATTCGATATATCTAATTTATTTTTACAAACATGTAGTAAAAAATTATAAATTTATTTTAATGAACAACATATATAATTAAAATCTCATAATATTTAGAACGAGATCGTAAAAAACTATAAAATAACCGTACAAACAAGACTGTTTAAAAAAAAAAATGAAGCCGTTTAATAAATGATTTTGATTTTGATTTTCAAACCAATTAATTAATCGATTCGGTTTTGATTGTGGATTGTAAAAATGAAACCGACAAAAAACCATATCGATTACACCGAATCATATAATAGCACCTCCAACTAATGAATACTATAACATGAAAATCGATATTTATCGATACATACCAAAAAGAGCCCCAAGAGGCCAATGGAAAAACTAACCTACAATCAGAGCAAAAGAAGATAAACGTACATAAAAAAGCTCCGAGTATCCTGTCACACCGGATTCAATGTATATCATACAGTGACCAAGGATTTTGTTAGAAATAATAAATAATCGGAACAACAAAAATAGCATGAAACTGCGAAAGTGATCGATACGCGTTAACACCATTGTTTCCGTTACCATAAGGACTCGTGTATGAATCCTTGTCTTCAGGAAGAGGAGAAGGAGGAGGAGACCTCTTCTTTTTCAAGAACATGAGCCATTTAACTGCTTCCAGGACTAGAGCCACGCAGCCCAGGAATATGAGGATACCAATGTATGCCTTCTTCCACTTCTTCGCTGGATCCAATATGTCGAGTCCCTTGAATACGTTTACGATGCTCAAGATTATGACCGTGTATCCGATGGAGTAATGGTATATGTTCCAGTGGAATCTGTACTTGTGGTCCGGCTTCGGCCTCAACAGGAGAGCAAACACCTAAAATTTGAGTGTATAGTAACTTCATCATAAACCAGCTAGATCGGAATGAGACAGGAAGAATAACGTTTACTAGCTTGGGACGTAATTGGTATCATCTACTCGATTTTCTAATCTTTGATCAAGAGACTCTAGTAGTCGTCAAAGCTCATCCCTATGATAAGTCCTGAAATAGTAGGATCCCTAATTGCAATCTTCTGGATGCATATAGGATAAGTTTACACTATATGTCTCCCAACATATAGGCCAGATCCATAAGACCATTACACCAACCATGAAATTTGAACAACAAGTCGATTGCTTAAAGTTCAAACCAATCAATAGAGTGTCGCCTAAGCTGTTCCTAAGATTTGTTCATCAAGTAGTATATCCCTGTACCGATTTCCGAGTGTAAGGCATTGGACAATTTTAGGAAATTTCATGTAGGATCAATGTGTCCAAACCAATCAAAAGGAGTTACAAACTTCTTTCTTACTCCATATTGCAAAATAGTCTATTGAATAAGATAAATTGGATCATAGAGAGTGCAAAGAGGTTTCGGTGATTACTTGGAGCGTGCCAAGGGAGAAGAGTGCAATCCCGATGTCACGGTGAGTGTGGTAAGTGCCGGTGCCAATGTTTAGGCCGGTCCCGAACCCGGCAACTCCGACGATGTAAGCGGAAGCTTGGCAAGCAACATGGAGATAGAACCACGCTGGGTTACCTATCTCGAACACCTTCACGTATCTAGCTATCATCGCCCCTAGCGGCATCATTGTTCCCCAGCTCACCGCGTTCAACACCCCATGAGTCTGATTTTCATCATCACATGAAACTAATCAATAAGCTACACCAACACAACAATCAACACAAACACATACATACAACGTGACTCTTATGTATCCTGCACTTTTATATCAGAAAAGACGGAACGAGAATTAAAAAAACTTACGTTCTTCTTCCTGAGAGTGGAGGCACCGGAGCCGCTGACCGTGGACGCTCCGATAAGGAAATTCACCGTCCCAAACGAGCTCATATGAACCGAATCCAAGTCATGACCGGCGGGGCTCCCGCTGCTAAGCGGGCCCACCTGCCAAACCTGATTCAAAATGGTCTTATTCCCGGGCAACGTAACCGTCCCAAATATCACCATCTGGCTCCCCGTCATCTCCCCGCTAAGGTTCGTCACGTCGAAGCTCAACGCGCTCTGAGTCAACTCGGTACTGGGGCTGTCGCTGGTGACGTTCGACGTATAAACATGGATCGCGCCACTGCTGTTCTTGTAGGCCACCAGGGCCTGCGATCCCCCCATGCCGGATTCGCTCGGGTTGAGGGCCCATGCGACCCAGTTGGAGGACGTGATCCCGGTGGTCCTGAAGGCAATGTCGGCGGTGCCCGAGGATGGGGAGTAGGTCCAGTAGAGGGTGGAGGAGAGGACGGGGAGGGCGGCGCAGGTGGTGTAGGATTTCTTGTTGGAGAAGGTGACCGCGGTGCTGCAGGTGGTGGTTGTGGATTGTGAGACTGTTGTGAATGGGAAACAGAGCAAGAGGAGGGTTGATGATACAAGGATGATTCTCGGATCCATGGTGAGACTGGATCGGATAATGGTATCCTGTGAGGTTGTGATTTTGAGCTCTGTTGTGGTGTTCGAGGATTTGAGATGATTTAATGGGAAGCACGATGAAGAGGGGATGTCTGTGTGTGTTTTTTAATGAGTTATTGTGTTGAATTGAATGGATCTAGGGGAAGTGATGCTACTATATCATAAATAATGTAACGATGATATAAGGTTGTATTTTTTATGAAACGGAAAGAATATATGTTAATCCTTACATTCCATATAGTTTGCAACATTTTGATTTTGCATGCGTGATAATGTAAAGTTTGACACGCGTGTAATGACCATCAAATATAATTTTTTTATTATTTATCGTGAAATATTAATGTCTGTATAAGTTATGTACTTCAATCTAATATATATCATCAGACGTGATTTGATATAAAAACGAAACTTATATTTATATATATAAAATAATATAAAATACGTAAATGTTATGAACGATATGAAACGTGAGGAGTACAATCCTGGTATAGTAGCATTCTAGAATGGTACAAACGGGGAAGAACTCACTACAAAGTTACCACTTGGCCGAGAAAACAATTCAACGCTTTGTATGTTTCCAATTCCAAGCCTGAATATCAGGTCAAGAAATTAGTAAATTCCAAGCCTGAATATGATATTAGAATCTTGTCATAGTATGCTTACCCCTCTAAAAAAGCAATTTATTTAATAATGAGACCTTAGTGCTTCGTATATGGCTAAATACCTTGGTTGGTTTAGTCAAGGTCACCTGAAATTTCACCTGCCAATAACATGTTTCTCACAAGCCATGGCATGGTTTCAATTGATCATGGAAATGTGAAAGGCTAACTGCTCCTCTGATTTCTTCATATGAATAACGCTTTCCACCTTTCACGTCGCGTACACTTTATACACCTCGGTTTCAAATTTGCATGACTCAGCGTTTGTTTGCGTGTCTTAATAGTAGCGGACGAGCATGACTTTAGAAAAAGTGCAAACAATTGTCTCTTTGTCAATGCGTAATCTCCTAAGGGAGACATAAAAGAAATTTGGTGTAAGAAGTAAACTTTTTTCCACCAAAATAATCACTCCAAGATTATGACAGTAAGAATAAAGAGATGCCCCAACGTCACACCCTCACCATGCTATTATCACTTCTCAGTCGTGCTCACAGAGAAGAAAACTAGACAACAATCTGATAGTTCAAGCCATAGTTGTATCACCGTTGAACAAAATCTCAGATTCGGGTCGTTCCCACATAGTTAAAAATTTCAACCTATCCGACTCGACTTCAGATTAGTCTGTGCACTGCAACCGTTATCCGGCCCTTCTACCTTCTTCCAATCCATCTTTCTTTAAACTTGCAATCAAACCAGCTCATCAGTCGTTGGGTGGCTTTCTCTTCTGCTCTGTCTACATGTTTTTTTGTATTATACTAGTACTAAGTTGCAAGATGGGATCAGGGACCCAAAGGGTTCAACCAAAACCATGAATTATCAAACCTACTCTTAAACAACCGAGACAAATAACAACAAGAACACAGAAGTGAACAACTACAAACTTTTTTATCTGCACAACGAACAAAACAATACTATTTCAGCAACTTGAAGGACCCTTATCTTCAACAGCACCACCACAACCAAACCCATTTTCCAGCATTGTCTTGCAAGGAGAATACAATGGCTACAACCAAAACACTCATCTTCTTGTTCGGCATAATTGCTTCGACTATCGTCAATTTTTTTTGTCCGAAAACCTGAAAGGACTACAAGTTTTAGCAAAAAGGTATACAAATCTTGTATAGATCTCCCTGTTCTGGAAGGCCACTTATATTGAAACTACACCAATACAAGCAACACGGCCGAGATAGTATACCGAGCAAGTTTACCACAGGGAGGATGGATAGCGTGTGTGATCAACCCGACTGATACGGGAATGGTGGGATCGCAGGCTCTTGTAGCCTTCTTAAACTCCACTGATGGAAAGCCGACCGTTTACTCGACTCAGATCAAAGATTATAAACCTTCTACGGAACCGGAGCCTCTAAGTTTCAGGGTTTCAAGCCTCTCTGCCGAGCACGTTAAGGATGAGATGGTTATTTACGCGGTCATTGGTCCACTGGTTAATGCCACAACTTAACGCGAAAACAGAACCGACGCGAAAACATTGGAGTATAGGATCCCATATTTGCAATGTCCCTCAATACCTATTTGCAAATTCACGTGTTAGGCCATGAAACCCATACCGCAAGGTACGAGTTTCAATCATCTAAAGAAACAATGGACTTTGCGAATCTGAATCGAAATGACAAGCAAACTATAAAATCCAAATCTTACAAAGAAAAACAGATGGCACAAAACCAAAATCAAGGCCAACTCCTTCACCATGATTTTACTCACAAATCACAGCTAGTAGGATCATCAAAATGATCCTTTGAACATTGTTCACAATAAGTTAACCCACAATTTCAACGAGTCTACGAGCAAGGAATAATCGAGCAAGTCGACAATTCCCACACAAAACATAAGAATTATTCGCTGTGACAAAAAAGGAAAATCCCCCAAAAAAAAAAAAAACACTTTTGAGATAGCCAGTTAACCTTTTGAACACTGAGGTTACCCGACATCAAATCACCACTCGAAGACCTCGAAACCCAGTTCAAGTTCTCCCATATTTCTCATGCTCACCGTCTCATCTGCGCTGACAGCGGTCGCCGGCGACAGCGGAGGCCACAGAACAGGTGTCTTCTCCGGGGAAAAGTCGCCGGAATCCCAGGGTTTATAGGAAACGACGTCGTTGAAGATTGTGTCCTTTCGCTTTGGACTATGGCATGGGCTGTTTCAACAATCGAAGCCCAATGGCCCGCTTCAAGGCTTGCAAAATTTTCATATGCTTTGTTTACACTTTGCTTTAAAGTTGCGCACAAAATGTTTCAACAAATTTTCCTCATTTTTGAAAAGGAAGTGAGGAAAGCAATGAATCAGATCATCAAGTCTTTGAACTTTAACTTCCAACATACTGCCTTGTCTTCAAAGCTAACAAACAATAATAACACTATGTGCAATCATAGCATCTCATGCCACTCAACATAACCTACAATGCAAAGGAATTATATATGTTCTCAACTGGAGCCATTTCTAGTCCGTTCCACGACCATGCTTCGTGCACTCTACATACTCCTCCTATGCTACGTTCAACCAGTACTTTCCTCGCATTGCACCACCGTCACGACCACCAAGACCTTCCAGAAATGCATGTCGCTTCCTACTCAACAGGCGTCCTTAGCGTGGACGTTTTATCCCAACAATGCGACCCTTGATCTTGTCTTCTTTGGAAACTTCATATCTCCATCTGGTTGGGTCGGATGGGGGATCAATCCTACATCTCCTGAGATGACGGGGACTCGTGCTCTGATCGCCTTTCCAGACCCAAGCTCCGGCCAAGTCGTTCTTCTCCCTTATAAACTAGACCCGAGTGTGAAGTTGCAGACTTCTCCACTGTTGTCAAAGCCGCTAGACATCCACCTTTTATCCTCATCGGTGGCAATGTATGGTGGTCGTATGGCAACCGTTCATAGCGGTGCCACTGTTCAGATCTTCGCCACTTTGAAGTTGTCATCCAACAAGACCAAAATCCATCACGTTTGGAACAGAGGCCTCTATGTTCAGGGCTACTCACCCACAATCCACCCTACCACCGTCAACGACCTCTCGTCCATCACCACAGTCGACATCCTCTCTGGCTCATTATCAGCAAGTCATGATCACATTGCCATGCTGAAGTACGTGCACGGGATCATAAATGCGATCTCATGGGGTCTATTGCTCCCTATTGGCACAGTGATCGCACGTTACCTAAGGCACGTGCGATCACTCAGGCCAACATGGTTCTATGCTCACGCAGGTATACAGCTCTTCGCATTCTTGTTAGGAACCATCGGGTTTGGAATTGGACTGAGGCTTGGAGTCTTATCGCCCGGGAAAGTCTATGGATTACACAGGACTCTAGGATTCGTCGCATTCTGTCTAGGGAGCTTACAGATGCTGGCACTGTTTTTCAGGCCGAAGACAAGGAACAAATACAGGAAGTATTGGAAATCATACCACCATTTCGTAGGGTATGGATGCATGGTTTTGGGAGTTGTCAATGTCTTTCAAGGGTTTGAGGTGATGGGATTGAGCAGGTCTTATGCTAAGCTGGGTTATAGTCTCTGTGTTTCTTCATTGATTGGAGTGTGCATTTCATTGGAAGTGAATAGTTGGGTTATTTTCTGTAGAAGAGCTGAGGAGGAGAAGTTGAGAAGAGAGGGTTTGATCGGAGGGTGTGGTGATCACAGTGGTATCAGTCATTGCTCAACATCTCATAACTAGTCACAAATGTTTGGCAGAAGAGATTAACATATGATAGGAGAGGGATAAGTTCTAAATTGATGATGAAAGTGCACTTCAGTTACAAATGAATCGGTATTGTAGCAGTTGCACTTCAGTTTTCTCCTTATTGTTCATTAAGGGGATTATCCGAATTATTGTTGTGATATTATATTAGTTGAAAATTAAACCGACTTGGTATTTGTGTAGTATGTATGAGATCATATGGTAATATTACCGGACTTTGGAATTTACTTTGTTAACTTGGTTCAATGTAAATTGGTATTAGTCAGAGTGAACTGAAAATTAATTATGAAACTTATAAGCTATCTAATTATGACATATATGGCCCTGTATACAATGTTGATGTATTTCTATTTTTATGTTTGAAATTTATGATTAGATCAAGTGCAATGGAATAGACAAAAATGTTGTTATATTCAAAATATCACAAGAGACAAGATTATTCCCTCCAATACACTTATTCTCTCATGTCAATTTGTCAATTTGAAATGGAATAGACAAAAATGTTGTTATATTCAAAATATCACAAGAGACAAGATTATTCCCTCCAATACACTTATTCTCTCATGTCAATTTGTCAATTTGAAATGGAATAGACAAAAATGTTGTTATATTCAAAATATCACAAGAGACAAGATTATTCCCTCCAATACACTTATTCTCTCATGTCAATTTGTCAATTTGAAATGGAATAGACAAAAATGTTGTTATATTCAAAATATCACAAGAGACAAGATTATTCCCTCCAATACACTTATTCTCTCATGTCAATTTGTCAATTTGAAATGGAATAGACAAAAATGTTGTTATATTCAAAATATCACAAGAGACAAGATTATTCCCTCCAATACACTTATTCTCTCATGTCAATATGTCAATTTGAAAGATGGTATGTGACACAAAAAGGTTTTTTTTTTGGTTCCGGATAATCCATAAACAAACAAATATTTTATATAAAATTATCATAAAATAATATTATTATTTTATGTCGTGTTTTTCTATCATTGATCTTTGACATAATTTTATTCTATCGTTAAGATAAGAAAAAAAGAAATATATGTCATGAAATAAATGTCTTATATATATATATATAATAATAATAATAATAAAATAATATAAGATTGGAAAAGTAGTACAATTTTATGTAAGAAAATATAAATGAAAATAACGATCACGTAACAACGCATGTCTCTGGATTTGAAGGAAAAATAAAAGAGCAGGTCCACCTAACCACACAACCACCGAACCGGCGTGACTCGAAGGACCAGTCTTCCGCCGCGCCCCCTTTATCCAATTCATCTCCTTCCGCGACACGACTCCCAAAAAATTTCCCCAACAAAATCCCGCCAAATTCAAACTTGAAATCAAATTTCACCCTAAATCTTACACGACACACCATCTCAAAATCCCCCGCTCCCCTTTCCCTTCCCCCCTCTATTTAATACACTATTCAAACACGGAATCCCAAACCCCAAAACCACCACCGCCACACCACATCTTGAAATTTTCAAGATCTATCAAGAACCATGGCGGCGTCTTTCAAGCCACCCACGACTCCTCTGGGAAACAATGGCGGCATCGACGTGATGGGAGGCGGCGGGGAGAGATTGGGTCTCAACGGGGCAGCAGGGGAGATTCATGTGATATTGGGACCCATGTTTGCCGGCAAGACAACCGCGCTTCTTCGCAAGGTCCAATCCGAGGCCACCGCTGGCAGGTTATTAGTTTATGTTTGCGGTTCTGACTTTTGATTCTGATGTAATCGTACTAATTCGAAATCGGTAAAAGAACAGTTGTGTCTAATATTTCCAATAGCGGTTTGATCATTGGGCATGATGCTGCTGTTTCTTTTCTTTTTTGTTTCGTGTGGTTGAATTGTCCGTTGTTAAATTCCGGTTGAGTACCGTTATTCTTATGAATTTGTTGTGTTGAGAAACAAAGAGTGCTGAAAGTTTAGTCTAATGTTGGAAGATCCGCATTATTATGAGTATCTCAATTTGTATGTGATCGGGGTTTGATTGACCAATTGTTTACTTTAAATAGTAATTTGTCGTCAGTATGATGTCCTTCGTGAATTTTACTGGTGGTAATTACGGTTTACTGTGAAACAGTGTGTGATGCAGTGACTTGAATCGTGTCAATCAGTGTAGGTTTTCAAGTGATCAAAGTTAGATTCAAGTTTATCTGAAGTACAAGCATGTAGTAGAAAATTGAAATGTTATATTAGCCTCTCTAACGTGTAGCTTGAGACTAGATTTAGCACTTTACAACGAATCAAAATTTGTTAGAACAATATCATGGTGCCAATCATGGTTAGTTTGTTTTCATGCAGTGACTTGAACATGCTAATTTCATTACAGGTTGTCAATTTTAGATCCACTTGGTATAGAAAATATTGTAAGCACAGGCATAATGATATACCCTGGGTATGACATTGCGGAATAGTTACTAAATCATAGTACATGCATTGTTCTATGATCAATAAGTGAATCATAAGCCTGGTTTGAACAGAAATAGTTCTGGAATTGATATTTGGGTCTCCTGTTATTGACTTTGATGGTGCTTTGCACAGAAATGTTGTGATGATAAAGTCAAGCAAGGATACACGATATGCCATAGATTCAGTAGTGACACATGATGGAGTCAAGTTCCCTTGCTGGGCATTGCCCAATCTTTCTTCTTTTGCAGAGAAGTTTAGAGCTGAGGCTTATGCTCAGGTATGTATAGAACACATATTCATTCATGCTAACTCTTCTTATGTGTTTACGTTAGGGTATTTTGCTATCTTTGTTTTCTGTTATCAACTAGTTCAAAGTCTGAAATTAAAAGAAAACTAAAGATGTGAATAATATATGAATGATGCTAGCAGATGATGCAATTGTTTGGTGACTCAGTGTTCGACTCCTGTTCTACACTAAAAATGAAAAAGTAAATTCTAGATGTTTGCAAGGGATGCCAAGTGGTAGAGGGTTTGATCCATTATTATGTTTTGAAAAAAAAAATCTGATAAAGCAAAATCTGGTTCGACGAATGCTTGAGAAAGTCAGTAACTTCTTATCGGCACTTCAAAACAAAAAGGACTTCGGAGTGGTACAGTTGCGAATTTTCTTAAGGTTCTTTTCTTGTGAACAGCTGGATATAATTGGTATTGATGAAGCTCAGTTTTTTGGAGATCTATATGAGTTCTGCTCCAAGGCTGCTGAACATGATGGTAAAATAGTCATTGTTGCTGGTTTGGATGGGGACTACATGAGGTAACTCCTGAAACTTGATTAAACTTTATACTAATAGTTTGAAAATTATTGAAGTGAAATTTATTGACATTGATGTGCTCGAAAGGGAATGTGTATTATCTGCCAATTTCATACAAAATTGAACAAAATTGATGTTCTGTTAATTGAGAATACTGTGTGATAATGTTATTTTTACAAGTTGTATGTGTTAACATTGTATGATGATTCGGACATGCTTTGCTAGATGCAAGAAATGCATGATTTGATGAGGTTTTGGTTGTTTGCAGGAGGAGCTTTGGGTCTGTGCTTGATGTTATCCCGCTTGCTGATTCTGTAACCAAGCTGACTGCCAGATGCGAACTCTGCGGAAAACGTGCTTTTTTCACTTTAAGGAAAACCGAAGATATGCAGACTGAGTTAATTGGAGGGGCCGATCTCTATATG
The DNA here is from genome assembly GCA_001925005.1 of Drosera capensis. NCBI lineage: Eukaryota > Viridiplantae > Streptophyta > Magnoliopsida > Caryophyllales > Droseraceae > Drosera > Drosera capensis. Next base: position 51,436 of record LIEC01010250.1, on the reverse strand, counting down.
CCGGTTTGCCGCCTGCACTATGTGAATGGTCATCTGGTCAAGCAAGCATCAAGAGTGGTGCTAAAAGCTTGCAAGATCAAGTGCGATGACTTACCCATGGAGGCTGCTGCTGTTGTCTGATACCACTGGTTGATATATATCATGAATTACGTCTCGTCTGATGTCTCTGTTAAGTATAGTTTGTCAAGTCTGCTTAGAGAGTTCTGTGAACTTTTGGCTCCCTATAATTTCAATTAGTTGTCCTATGAATGGCTTTTAAATGCTAATTGTAGTGGGGGTGGAATCAACTCTCTTGATTGCCCTATGAATCTCTATCTTGCTTAATTCGCTGCTTTTCTTGAAACAAAGATACTTAAAAGACTATGATCGTTAGTCTTGGAAAAACTCGATCAGTAATTAGCAGTAAGTAAGAATGCATGATGTCATAACAAGTTTGTTATGAGCGCCATCAATATTGCCGATTTGCCTCTTTTTAAAGAGAGAAATGGAAGATAGAGATATACGGGAAAAGGGGGCGACAGCAACAGAGGAATGGTTGCTGCCCCCTGAAGCCCATATATAGATATAAGCTTCTCCTGTAAGTCATGAAGTCCTTGAAATAATGCAGAGGTGGCCGACTCAGGCATTTCAGCCTGGGGAGTTTTCCAGACTCCTGTAGGATCATTTGATTCGTCCATAATTCTTCCAATTGAGGGCATCCTTCGATGGACAAGACCCATTCTTGCACCAACGTTTTCCCCTGGGACTCCTAATCCACAACTGTGCAGTTCCGATAGGCCCTGCTGCGATTGAGCCAGCAGGCACATGAGACTTGTGGTTGAGATAGGGAACGGGTGAGAGAGAAATACTATCGTTTTCTTATGCAGACATGAGTTCTAGTTTTGCATCGCTCTGATGCAATGAACTCTTATTCTGCATGTAGCGGGACTCACAAAAGGTTGAATGATTATGTTCCAGGGACATGACAATGGTGGTCGAAACTAAACCCCAAACAGACTATGAGAACAGAAATGTAAACCGAACTTTATTCTCTTGCTGCATCACAGAAAGGGAAAAATACCTAGCAGCTTATACAATCACTGTCATCGTCCCTTTCTTTTGGCTTCCTGCTATACATTTCCGCCTCTGAACCAATGCAGGTATTGTAAGATATTCATTTGGTTTCAATTTAAGTGGATACGACTCCATAAGCATCTAGCGTATCAATGAGCTCCTTCATGTCTGATGTGTGATATGCACACATACGGGTTCAAATGTCACGATGGATATGTTCGATATTTGCACTGAAACATTTGACAAAACCCCAACCAGCCTCACTACAGTAGTTTTGCAGCAGCAGCCATTGAAATACAGAAGCTCCATCTTCAACCGAAACAGCTACATTAGTGGTCAATCAAGATATAAGATTTAGATACATCCTCAGTGCCAGAAGAAAAAAAAAACACGCACTGTTTTATTTAATTTGGCTAATAAACTAAAACAACCAAACGTTTGTCACTGTAGACCAGTCGTATGAATACTGCACTTCCTAAAATTATGTGCAACACAAGGCATTTCCATTAGACTAACTACTTCATACTTGACCAGTCAAACGTTAAGGGGGAGGTAAGAGAGCAGCATCAGCTCCCCTCATCATCATCCTCCAACTCGGCAAAAAAAGGATCGCTTAGAAGCTCAGATGCAGATGGCCGTGCCTTTGAAGCTGTGATGCATTTCTCAATGAAAGCCTTCACCTCAGGATCAGTAACCTTGTCGAAGGCTTGAGGCTTAATCCCAGATGACACCTTCTTGTATATCTTCACGATACTATCACACTCGCTATAAGGGATCTCCATGGTCACCATCTCAAGCAAAAACATCCCAAAAGAATACATGTCGACCGTCTCTGTGTAATCTTCCTCGTAGAGCTCTGGTGCCATGTACTCCGGTGTCCCAAGTATTGAGTGTGCTATGTGGCTCTTACCAACACTTGCTGCCAGTCCAAAATCACCTATTTTCACCTGCAGAGACAAACGACTCACATGGTCAAGAAATAATGACAAAATCGGGGACAAAACAATTAGACAGAAGACTTCAATCTGAATTCACGAGAGCATACCGTGCCAGTATTGCCATTGATGAAGATATTGCTGCAATTGATATCTCTGTGGATGATGCAAGGTTCATGTGTGTGAAGATGCTCCAAACCCTTGAGCACCTGCTTTGACCATTTCTTCAGAGCCTTGATTGATACATGACGATGCCGACTCCTATACTCCCTCAGGTTTCCTGAAGTACAAACTTCTGTTATGAAATTCAATGTGTTGCGCTCGGTATCCCTCCAAACATGGTATAAAGTAATGATGTAGTCATTCTGCAGCTTTGCCAGTAGTTGAGTCTCTGAGAAAAGCCGATCTATTGCAGAGGGGTCTTTGCTGAAGTTCTTTAGCCGCACTTGATTCCAGGCTACTTCTATCCCTTCCTCCTGATCAAATCCTCTATAAACTTTTTTAACTGCCCCTGAACCCAAAAGGTCGTCATACCGACCATAGCGACCCGTTGGGTCAACCTCAACGAACAACTCCCCATCAGTGGGGTCACTATTGTCACTAGGCATTATTTATCTGATAAACTATTCAGAACTGGATCCACCCGCTGGCATTGGAACGGGAAAATTCACCCAGTAACAAGAGCTTGGATCAGACACCCAACAGTGTGGAGCGCTACAGAAACTCAGAGGAAAACCTCAGCTTTCAAAACCTGAAATGAAATGAGAGAACGCATGGTTATGATTAAGAAAGGAAGATTAATATCAGTAACCTATAGAAATAATTATAGGCTCAAACATTTAAGTGCCAAACTGCTTCAGTTTTCAGTCATCATTATTATTGTCAATCCAGAAACGGAAAATTAGCAATTTATTTTCCCTTACAGCATACAAAATCCTCTAGAACAGGAAGCCAATAAAATTAGGTACATCGAAATGTAGAAAGAAGGCAGCCAAGCATGACCTCCACTGCCTATAAAAGATGGAGTCTGATCAGATTATCTCTTTTCCTATTACCCATATCAGATTAAGAGCAAGGGGCCAAATAGCAATCCATATCAGGCCGGAACAGCTACTGCAGACTTTGAAGTAGACAAGTTAAGCCAAAGCTCAAGTCACTATTACTCAATCCTCACCAGCTCACTACGTCACAATTATGTATTTAGAACTAAACATATACTAAAGCTAAAAAGTTTACAAAGCATGAAGAGGATTCGAAGCAATTACGGTTCGTCCAATAGTATGATCGAGGCGAAACCGTAATGGTAACTTAAGTACTGTTCATTCATCACTAATGTGACTGGAAAAGAGTTAGATTATCTATTGGAGGAGTTGTCCTTGCCTTGTCAGCATACGATACGATACCTAAGCAGGCAGGTCTATTTTTTATTTCTCTTTTGTACAAAACCCTTGTTACTCAGTAAACACTGTGTTTCATCCACATTATTCTTCGAACTTCCCATTTTTTTTATTGTATTTTTTTGGTTTCCCAGAAGCAGGCCATGCAAGCCCCCCGAGTATAACTTCAATTAATCAGCAATCACCTCCTAATTGAGCCAAGCAATGAAAATTTGTATATAAACTATCATATCCATAGCAGTCTTCTCTTCTCTCGTACTAATATCTTCTTTCTATATCGGTTCTTGCACGTACCACAAAGACCACAAAAAGAAAATTTTAAGGCAAACTCTGAAAAAATACACCTTTGAAAAATCTATTACATTTTGCTCCCAACAAGAATTTACTGTATGTTTTTTTCCAGATACAGTATAAAAGTGTTACATGTTGTACTAAAAAACAGCCCGAGGAGCAAAATGTAAGAAAAAGAATTTGGGGTACTAAAATCATCAACCACCAACCGATAAAGACACACTGAAATTTTGTCATTCATCCCATTCAAGGCCAAATATAACCCGACCCAAGAAGTCCAAACAAGTACGACACTATCCGATTCAGGAAAAATACCAATCCCGTCAACCATCAGATAAACCTAAAACTTCAAGACTAGTCAGCAATCACTACAATAAGGGTAAGCAAAATCGAAACAAACAACTACTACTCCGTATTTATTTTCGTATTTGGATAGATAACATTATGGCATATGCTCAGAATCATATTCTTCGATTCGATACTCCACCATTAAGTCCAATAACCACTAAAGTCGACACACCAAACTTAGATGACATAATATTCTTCGTCAGCAAATCAACACCAAAAAAGTTAAAAGGCAAAGAGGGAAAAAAAAAAAGAAAAATGAAAAATTCAGGTATAATTTTCCATGATTAAGGCGTCAATCGAAAGCAAACCTAGATGAAACCACCAGTAACACGATCAATCCAATCCAATCGAATCCAAAAAAATCCTCTATCAATATCTTACAACACAAACAAATCAAGCGAAACACATCATCAACACAGTCAGCGATATATTCCACTCAGCGAATAAATCTCGATAAAAGGAGATATCGAAGACGAATAGGCATCAAATTAATCAACGAGTAGAAACTAGAGAGAGAGAAAAGAGAACTTACAGTGAGAGAGCTGTGGCGACAAATTCGGCGGCGGAGGCGAAGATGGGAGATAGAGATCTCCGGCGAGGATTCTGCTTCAACTTTGTGCGCGATGAGAACAGACAGTCGGTGAAAACGAATTGGCTTTGGCCCTAGCTTTGGGGGGTTCTATTTATAGGGGAGCTGTGCTGTGGTATAGCGGCTAGGGTCACCATCACACGCGGTTGCGTTGATTTTTCTTTTTGTCTTTACTGTTATGGTATGAAATGCGAATGCTAGTCTTAGGATTATGATTATGGTATATTTCCTCAATTTTATATTAATCGTATTATTTTTTAAAATTGATCAGTTTTAAAAAAATAATAATAATTTTTTAATATAAAAAAATATTAAATCAATTTTATCTATTATCGTCACTAACTCCTAATGCTACAGTAAATTTTATTATAAAAAATATATATTCTTTTTTCATCAAAAACCACGTAAATTCAATATCCGTATAAATTCTAATTTCGAATCAAAATATTTCAATAAATATGGGATGAAGAAAAAATATCTTTTTTACTAGTCATAAGTTTTATGGAGAGAATGTAATGCTTATTACACTATACATGCTATTAAAGAGAATTTAAATATCATATTCCCTCCGTTCCATAATATAAACACTTATTTATTTGGACAGTCTCAAAATATATACAGTGTATCATATTTAATAAAAACGATATCAAAATAATCATTATCTGTTGTTATACAAATATTATCTTCTCTCACACTCTTACAGTAAACCTCACTATCACCAAAAAATATTTTCTTCATCAAAATCAGCATAAATTCAACACACACATAAATTCGTGTGACGAATCAAACCATTGCCTATATTATATAACAAAGAGAGTACTTAAGTTAATCTTTTGATCAATATTTGGTTTGTATGGTTCATACTCGTAATTGATTCAAATAAGAAATAGTATTCCTTCCGTCCCATAAAAAATGCAATATACTATCATTTTATAAGCCACGAAAATTGGTACTCCTTTCATCCGAAAAAAAGAAAGAAATATTGGCATATGTAAGCAATAAAATGTTTCACGCTATGAATTATCCGCAGAATGATTAAATATCATTTTATACAAAATTATCATAAAACATAATGATAGTTTATGTTATATATTTTAAAATTGGATCATTGACATAATTTTCTTATATCGTTAAAATAAATAATGAAGTTCCTCAAAATACGTGCTGAATAGTACAATGATGATACAACGTTATATTTTTTTCCGAATAGAGGGAGTAATATTTTTTATTTGGAAAATTTTCTTCTCAAAAATATTAAAATATCCTTATTTTTATTTTATATCAAATTAACTCATTTCACCATCATTTCTCTTCATATTTTTTTCTCTCTCCTTTCTCTCACAAATCTTCAAGAATAATAATTTTAAAAAATCTTTACTTAAAAATTTAATACATATATAAATTTTCATAATACAAGTCGATTTATTATACTTAATATGGAATCGGAGGGAATATATTAGTGTAAGTACAAACTTACAAATAAAATAAAAAGTCAGTAACGGTACATCACCCTGCATCACCAATTGAGCACTATAAATATAGTTAACTATGTAGTAAAATTCATGTTTTAATCAAAAATTTACTCCTTGATATGAAATAATGTGATGAAAATCGATTTGGTGATTTGATTCACGAGGTATGTTTGGGAAATACTTCTCGCGTTTTCCTGTAGTTCTAACAATTCAATTTGTTTAACATAGGTATGTTAAAAAGTCAATTGATTATTCAGATAAGTTAACCTCTTTTCCTGCACAATATCATCCTCAGTCGCGTACTCCCATATTTGCGGATAATTCAGGACCTGAGGGAGTAATTATATTACACGCTGCGACTAAACTTGAATAGCTCTGGTATTCCAGCTGTGCGTCTCCCGAACATAATTGGATACTACATCATGCCTCAACCTCTCATTAACAATGCTCGTGAATGACCACTCAGAAGAGGAGACTCATGTGACTTTCATCTTTCACAACTTGCCAATACAGCCTAATATGACATCAAAATATCATTCGAATGTATAATGAATAAAGCTGCTGGATGAGGATTCAACCACAAAATAAAACCTGCAATTACATTAGCGAGTGGAGCCTTATCGATTGAGAACTTGAGCTCAGATCAGTCAGATGACCGAGAAAATCGAAGAACAAATTCTACACGCATATCTAAACCTCGCAATGAAAACCGCAGAAGACAGAAACCAATAAACTAAGTTACCGACATATAAATCCTTGACTGATCTAGAAACTACTTTAAGATGACCATGCCATGAAGAAAGCTCTGAACTCATTGAGTTCCTTCTTTCCCGTTCACAGGAATGCAATCTCGTACCCACGCATGGGCGCACAAAAAGTAATGAAAGTGACGATACCGAAGACTGTCGATTCAGCGAGTAAATGAAGTCAACTTGAAAACCTATAGCAAAGAAGGAAGAAGCAGCTGGGCAGCCCAATACAGCTAAGAAAACTCAATATCCAGCAACTCATAAGATCCATGAAGCAACTTCGCATAGATTATGTGAAAACATACGAAAATACACCATAATTCTGATCACAACAGCGGAAGCTATTCGAATTCGACCATATGGGCACGACAGTACCCGGGCCCAGTATGTTTATTTTCAAATACAGCACACACAATTGGCGTGGACTATCTAATATTTAACACAATTACAGAAACTCGAGCAAACAAGGCCATTTTAAACTGCATAACTATGACTTCTGTCAATGGCCTGCAAGAGAAATCCGAAATCACGACCCTAATCTGCTAGATAAAACACTGATTAAAGTGGATTGCCCACAAAACAAAGAAACCACAAAAAAAAAAAAAAAACTAAGGACAGAATTTCAATCTATGACTAACGCCCATGATCGAGCTTCATCACATCATCCCTACACCATTAAAATAGCATCTCCTGGACTAGACCAAAAGCATCACCATCTCAAATGAATCCCAGAAGAGTCCGATATCAAACCAGGAAAGTATACCTTAGTAAACCAGCCATCAACACCTCGAGCCCCCTTACCACAGGAATCAATCCCTTCCCCATGGATAAAAGGATAACTTTTTCTCTTCTGAATCCTTTTGTTGACCTTGGGTTTAGAACATAAATATGAGAGAGATAAAAACTAGACTCTGCTGCAGAACGGATGATATTAGGTCTGGACTAGAACTTACATTGAACAGGCCAAATGCATTCAAGGGAACATTATTTGATCTACTAACCATGATTTTACCTGATAAAAACTAGGACGATACCCAATGAAAGAGCAAAACACAGGCAGGATGAACATGTGAAATTGAGACTTAGCAATGCAACCCTAAGAAATGTGAAATAACGGGATAGATGGCACCCAAGAGAGGTGGAGGAATTAAAAGAAACTTAAAATATGACATTTCTTATCAATAAGTTCGCATAGGACATGCACAATATAGAAAAGACATCATCTTTTCCGCAGTCATGATACAGATAATTCAATTATTTACAGTAAATCTCATGCAACGAATGGATTAAAAATATATTCACCTCTAAATCTAAGATTAACTATACTCCCTATCCTTTTCTCTGTCTCTCTTGTGCAGGACAGATTAAGGGGTTACTTCAACTCTAAAATTAACTGAGCTCCATTCCATTAAACAGAGAAACTGGACGCTTTAATTCCACGATAAGTTTCCACCTCAAGTGGAAAAGTCCCCTGACACGTTGGCACCCAACAAAATCATTGCCTTCCTTGCATCTAGATTACTAAATAGGACTCTACGCATTCCGCTCTTCACTCCGACAACTCTAGAATCTGGACTCTGAAGCTTGGTTAATTAACTCAGGTTAAAGTATGCAATTGCAAGCATGCTAGCTTCAGCAACTCCTCTTAGTCTTCTTTTTAGCATACATGTGTACCAGTAATAGTTAGCCAGCAGCAGGTTCAACAAAACCCCGTATTTACACAATAATAAGTTCACGCTATACCTGAGCAATCTTGAAATTACACATCCTACCAGAATTGATGATCTACATAACTATTACACAAAAAGAAGATTCCAACCATGACAACCAGTCAAGACTAGTAAAAAAATAATCTCAAAAAATATAAAAAAGCTATATGCAAATCTGTAAATAAAACACTCGAACTATACTTGCTACCACGATGGTAACAAGAGGCAATGATAGAGAGAGTATTTCATTCCAGGTAGCTGGAGTGCTACAAAGATTTACTACATATAGGAAAGTATAACACAAGCGCTAGTAGCCATAATCCTAGGTTACCAACAGATGGACAAAGTGAGACTACTAATGTCAGATGTGAACAAGATCAACCATAGCAGTAACATTAAAACACATGGATTAAGCAGCTAGGAATAGTTGCATCACTTACAGCAATAGACTACCAAGGTGGATTTGAACCATCCCTCACAGAAGGAGACCTAGAACCGGTGGTGCCTACTGTTCCGAGCCTAGACACGCTCCTTCCTGGCTTAGGAGTATGTAGAGATGGGCTTGAACCTCGGTAACTAGCACGAAGAGATTCATCGACAGAAACAGAACCTGAAGATTTTGCCATTGCATTCCTAACAAACTTCTGAGCAGCCGGAGAAAGAGTTTTGACAGTCGGACTAGCACTTCCGCTCCTTACAGGTGAAGGCAGGGGAGGTTTCTGGAACATCTTAGACCTCTCCCTTATCTTGCGAGCAGCCTCTCTTGACAAGGAATGAGCCTTCGTGTCTCTAGAAGGCGGACAAGGGATCTTGAAATGGGGTCCGTCAGCACTTCCTCCAATGTCAAGTGGAGTATCCTCAGGCTCAAGTCTCAGTGGTGTTCCCTCAACCTCACCCCAAGTTATAAATGGAGACCCATCCACTCCAGGCATGGGAGAAGGCGTCCTAACAAAGCTATATCCATTCTCTGCCTTCTTTTCAGATTCCACGTAAAACGGATTCGGAGTCTTCCTCAAATCCTCCAAGTCATACTTCATCAACCTCTCTCTTTCCCGATCATACCCTATAGACGGCATAGGAGTTGCTCCTGCCAAAGGAGTATACAGAACCTCGACAGTATCATCATCATTCGGCCTAGTATCCATCATCTTACCGCGAAACCTGGTATTCCCCTTATTAATCTCCTTCGTCAAACCCTTCAACCTCTCCACCCTCTCCTCCTCCGTCAGAGGCGCTTCCCCTCTATCAGCAGGATGATACATCAGAAGATTCTTCGCCTGATATTTCCACCCCTCCAATGTACTAGTCGGCTGATCAGACGTACCATACCCATCAGTGATCCTATCCCTCTTCACATCCTCGATCCCCTTCACATCATCCTCCCTCTTCTCGCCCTCCAACAGATACCCATAACTCTCCTTCCTCTTCCTGTTCACCTTCTCAATGATCTTAATAAAACTATCATTATCCTCGCTTGTATACCTCCTAAAAAACTCATCCAACGACACCGAATCATCCACCCCAACATCACCATCACCAACACCCCTATCTTCACCCACAGCCCCTAAATTCCCATCCCTCAGACCAGGGGTCTTCTCAAACTCAAAAGGGGTAACCGTACTTCTAAAAAAAGTTGATCCGGGAGTCCGAATCTTACCCTCCGGATCAACGCTGGTCGCCTTCCCGCCCCGCCGCTCGATAATCTTCAATTGGGCATCCCTTATCTGTACCGGATCGCCGCTCCTCACCGCCTCCATCCAATCCAGCCGATCCCTTAGCTTTCGTATATCGGGAAAATAGTCCCGTTCGATTATCTTCTCGATGGCCGCCACATAGCTGTCCTCGTCAAGCACCTTCGCCCGCTTCGACGACGATGGGGTCGATTGGGTGAGAGAGAAGGTTTGTGAAGAATCGTCGACGGGAGATGGAGATGAGATGCGGCGAGGGGAATGGCCAGGAGAGAGAAGCATGGCGGAGAATGAATCGGAATCGCGATTTCTAGGGTTAGGGTTCTAAGCGGGTCGGAATTAGATTAAATGTGGAAATTGGGGGTAGGGTTGTGGGATTTTATTGTCTTGTGTAACGCTTAGGTTTATCCTCAAATCCGTTTCCCCTCTTGAAATAAGTACTTCACTAGTTTTCCCTTTTTATAATATTTGTAATTTTTTATTTTTTGATATGCTCTCTCTTACCTCTTATGTTTAATTATAGAGATAAATTTTATCCCTTTATTTTATATTAATTATAACATTACTTAATAAATATATTCTTCATTATATATTTGGATGTATTATTTTTTAATATTAAATACGATAATATAAATTTTATTTTAACTCAGAATTATATAATGTAATTTAAATCATCTTTAATATTTTAGGATAATTTTATAAAAAAATATTATTTGGTCATCTAACAAAAAACTTTATGATTTATCTGAACAAACATTGTAATTAATATGGGATGAAAAAAATAACAAACATATTTGATAAGATGAATTCCACTCTTAATATAAAAATAAAAATATTAATTATTTAAATTATACTAATTTAAATCCATTGTTAAATTTATTTTTTAATATTTCAATTCTTGTGTAATTCAATTCTAGATCAAACGATCAAAATATGTGGCTTGCTCCGTCCTAATTATATGTAATCTTAATATAAACAAGTATCACTTTATGGGTTAAAAGTACAATCCATGACCCAACATCGTTACATTTCAAAAACAGAAGAAAAAAAAAAAGATCCAACATCATTAAATTAAAGAATCTGAAAAAATATCACATGACACCCTTTTAAGTGACTAAGTCATTTACATTCTAAGAAAATGATAAGTATCCATAAAAAAAAAGTGAATAGTTATTATAAATAGCTTTATTTATTACTCAAAAAAGTAAGATTTAATGTTTCCTATTAAATCAATCAAATTTTTGTTTATTAAAAAGAGATTGACTTAGACATCAAATGTTGTCCCTAACAGGATATACGACAAAAAACTTAAGAAAATCATTTTAAAAAATAATAATAAATAACATTGAGTCTTGAACAACAATAATATCAAAACCTTGAAATCACGACATCAAAAGAATCCAAGAATAATCCTAGAGCAACCAACATCACTAGATAACATGATCAGCAAGCATAATTTATTCTTGCAAAAATCAAGAACAGGAAAGGTTCGGTGAAAATAAGAGAATCACAAAAACCAATTGAGAAACAGAAAGAACATGAAAAACCAGCAAAAACCCACAGCACAAAAACACAGAACACAAAACGGAGCCCACATAAACTTCCAAGATTATTAGAATTAGAGCATATACCCTTGGAATTAGAATTCTTGCAAAGACCTGTTGACGATCACTATTGACGATCAAAGACAACATGAACAACGAAGACTCTGAAGAAATGGTCGAAGCAGGTGCTTAAGGGTTTGGAGTATCTTCACACACATGAACCTTGCATCATCCACAGAGATATCAATTGCAGCAATATCTTCATCCATGGCAATATTGATAAAAGGTATGCCCTCTTGAATTCGGATTGAAGTCCTCTTTCTAATTGTTTAGTAACCATGTTGTCATTATTTCCTGAACTGTGAGTCGTTTGTCTCTGCAGGTGAAAATAGGTGATTTTGGATTGGTAGCAAATGTGGGTAAGGGCCACATAGCACACTCAATACTCGGGACACTAGAGTACATGGCACCAGAGCTCTACGAGGAAGATTAATTACACGGAGATGGGTCGAAATACATTCTTTTGGGATCTGTCTGTTTGTGATGGTGACTATGGAGATATGAGTACCTTACAGTGAGTGTGATAGTGTCGTGAAGATATACAAGAAGGTGTCATGTGGGATTAAGCCTCAAGCCTTCGACAAGGTTACTGATCCTGAGGAGAAGGCTTTCATTGAGAAATGCATCACACTGGCAAAGGCACGACCAGACTGAATAAGTTGCTAGGTATTTTTGCAGGAGTGCAAAGCGTGTTGCACATTTCTGTTTCTATAAGCTGTTGCTGCTCATTGCATCATTCAGCTGTTCCTTATCTCATCCAGGCCTGTTATCTCAATTTCAACAATGCCGGTTGAAACCATACAACTGAGAATTAGGAGGCACGAGGGAATGAGTTCCATCCAATATACCAAATAGAAAAAAAAATTTGAAAACTATCAAACAGAAGAATGGGAGCCATAAGTAGTGTACATCAAGAGACAGAGAATGAAGTCTCACATAACACGAGTGTCGGTCATAACACGACTCACATCACATCACTAAACAACCACCACTCGATACCAAAGAGCAGTTGTGTTTGTGATAGATTTATTTGCTGCTATTTCATAGTCCAAATATCCACATTAACAGTTAGATTCGCTACTGTCCAAGGGTTAAAGCAAGTGACCTTATACTTTATAATTGCCTTTGCTTCAGAATATGCGTTATTATCCCCCAATCCACATATGTAACCAAAGAGCAGTTGTGTTCAAGTTATTGGATGTTGAATGCTATCCGAAGACAGACCCCAACACCCCCCCCCCCTTCTGGCTTAAGTTAATAATCAATCTTGTCAAATGGAATTGGTTTAATAATAAGTCGTTTCTCTCTTGGTCTACCTGAGATCAGGGGTTCAATATCTGAATAAATTATGAAACAATCTCTCTATATAAAAATAAAGGTAATGCCTGCGTACATCATCATATCTCCCATTCTCAAACCCTTCCTATGTCTCGCCTTCTGAACTTAGGTTCTTAACTATTCATGGATGAAAGGAAACCAGAGTAGATGCAAGCTTAATAAGTGAAGAACTGATTCAAATCAGTTCGTTGGCATGGCCTAGAGCTAGCAATACCTTGCACTTCCGGAAAATCTTGATCAACTTCGAATTTCGTCCTCGGCTTCTGATATGATCGGTGAATCTTGTCACAAATTGCCAAATCTCTCTGACTAGCTACTTGACACTAACCCTCAATAAGTTGTTTGATCCAAAGGGAATGTTAATGCTTGAAAGCTTATAAGGTCCTTGAATTTGGATTGGATAACTTGGCGATTAAGCGGAATTCAAGAATATTTCTCAGAACTCGGCAACATCAACACTCGTAAATTCTGAACACCATGAAGAAGTACAACATTACTCATTCGCGTCAAATGATTTGCATATATTTAACTGGTGATTGGTGACTGCTTTGCTTGGAGGGTCATTTTCACGCCCAGCCTGCTTCTCTTCACCATCTTTTATCCTGAATTTATTGGTTTTGTCTCGTTTAAGTTTGTATACAAGTTGGCGAAGGCTGTGCGGTCCTTTTTTACTAGACACAAAGCTATTACAGCAGAACTTTTTAACACTTACTCCTTGTAGTTTAGCAAAAAAGTGAGTAAAAAAAGAGATTGCTTTTTTCTTTTTGCGGGTTTGTTCTTCTTGTTTGAAGTTTGATGGTTTATTGGAAAGAAGAGATTGTACCCATGGATTGATTCATTTGACTACTTTCACAATCCTAGATATCGAATATCATGTCAATCATGTTTTATATAATGTGACTGGGAAGCAAGATCTAGAAGCATAAAAGCATATCATGTTGCTTGAAAGCCAAAAAATAAAATAAAAAAATGAGCATGTACACATTGCTTTTGTGATAAACCTAACCATATAATTTATTGAAAATTTTATTTCTATGGTATTGGAGTATATAAATCATATGTCACTTCTTCTATTATAAATTAATTTAAAAAGTAAAATTCATATATTTTAATAGTATCAGAACTGGATCCACACATACTGCATTAATTGTCATATGTGTTTAACTCACCATTCAAAAAAGTCCATTTGTGTAACTGTCGCATGTTTTAACCTTGAAACGCTCTTAGATGTAATAAAAAAATTTATCATCTTAATATTTAATCAAGCTTTGACAAACATCATTTGTTACTGATATTTTACTAGAGGTAAGGTCAGAGGTCTTCAAATTCAGAGAGGATCCAACAAACTGAAGAGGACATTAGAGCATGGACAAACTATACTTTGCTTGGTCAAGTACGTAAACATTGATTGAGTAGTACATCGTTGGATACTGTATATGATAACATAATGATTATTTGTTCTTTGATAGATGTTTGATAGGTCTTGAAATCTTTCTTCACAGAACTCTAGTGTTTGTTTTCAGGCGACAGAGCACCAAAACAAAAATAAAAGGTACAAACTGCAGTGAGAGACGTTAGTAAAAGCAATATGATCAAAGGAAAAATGTTACACTTGGGTGTATGATTTTGCTCTTGTGGTTTTCCTCGTTGTTTTCTTGCTTCGTGGATACATGAAGGGTTGTTCTTGTTGTAGTGTTGCAGTCGGTCACGTTCCTCTCGCCCTGACTCTGAACAAAACTATCTCGAAGATATCGTTTCTTTCTTTTGTGCAATATTATGTCACATTAAGGATCTTATTAAATAAATGCATCCTCATAGTAATATGCTGATGATTCCAACTTATAGTATCTTATGTGGATTTGAAGAATTCTTTGTGATTAATTTGAATTATATCTAACTTGATTCTTATCTTTGAAATAACATAAGATTCACTGTTGTTTTCATTTGCGTTTCACAACCAGATAATAGAACGATGTTAAAAAAATTATTTATCTGAATTATGACTTTGAGTATCCATCTTACCAAGGTAGCAAATGAACAAATTGTAACATGTTGAGTAATATCCCCAATACAATAGTCCAACCAAATGAAGAAAGAACAATTCCCAAAGATGTCCTCTCCCTTTCCATTTCCTCCAGAACAAGTTCAAACAAAACACATTAATTCCATGAAATGTATTGGAAAACTGGCCCTATTCCAAATGGGAGCTCTGCTTTGCCTAGCTGCTCTCAATCTAATGTCAAAATCTGATTGAGCTGTTCTAAGTTGTTTGCAAGTCTATATAAATAAAAAATTCAAGGACAATCTTGGCAATATGTTCATATAATATACTCTCTTCATTTCATATTTTTTATAATAATTGATAGGATATGAAAATTTATGTGTGTTGAATTTTTATGAAATTTGATGAAAAAGAAACACTAATTTTTTTTAAATTAATGGATTTTATTATAACAGTTATGAGAGAAGATAATGGATGGTATTTGAGTTTGATTGAGTAATTTTTTTGTAAAAACTTTCCAAAATAAAAACGTTATAAGTATTTTAAGATAATGTATATAAATAAATACTGTATGTTTTATAAAATGAATATAATATATTATAATGTCATATGAATTTATAATATATAGTTTGCCCTTTTGTCTCTCAGGGAAACGAAAGAGAGAGGGGGGGGGGGGGGGGGGTTCCTTTTTGAAGACCAAAAATCCAACTCCATGGAGACAAATGCAACATGGTCATGCTCTTCCTAGCTAGCTAGCTCTCTTTGTGATCTTTTTTGAAATGTGATGGGTCTCTTTCATGTCTTTCTTGATTGGCCTTTGGACTCATCCTCATATTATTGGGACATTTTGGATGTTTTTCTTCTCATTGCTATAGATACTTCGAACAAAAAAGTAAACTTATATTTTTTAACTATTCAATATGAATTTTGAGTAAGTTCGTTATTCGTCTTAATGACGTAACAAAATTACATCATTGACGTAGGGTTGAAGTATAAAACTTAAATTATCATTAATATTTCAGAATAATTTTATAAAAAAAAATGATGTTTCATCGTCCCGTCATGCAAATCAAAATTTATATCGATATATATGAAAATCAAATTATTATAAGAATTATGGGACTGAGGAAATATGATGTTACGCCATCTTTTATGCATGTCTCTATTAGATTTATATTTAAAAAATTTCATAAGTGTGTTATATTAATTGTTATAAATTAAATCGGACTAATTAGTTGATCTATTAATCAAGACATATGTGATCTTATTTAGTTTAATATGGGACAAATGCAACATGGTCATGCTCTTCCTAGCTAGCTATCTCTCCTTGTAATCTTTTTGAAATGTGATGGGTCTCTTTCATGTCTTTCTTGATTGGCCTTCGGACTCATCCTCATATTATTGGGACATTTTGGATGCTTTTCTTCTCATTGCTGTAGATACTTATAACAAAAAAGTAAACTTATATTTTTTTACTATCCAACATGTATTTTAAGTAACTTTGTTATTCGTCTTAATGACATAACAAAATTACGTCATTGGTGTATGGTTAAAACATAAAACTTAAATTATTATTAATATTTCAGAATAATTTTATAAAAAAAATGATGTTTTATCGTTCCGTCACTCAAATCAAAATTTGTATCAATATTTATGAAAGTCAAACTATTGTAAGAATTATGGGACGGAGGGAGTATGATGTTACGTCACCTTTTGTGCATGTCTCTATTAGATTTATATTAAAAAAAATTCATAAGTGTGTTATATTAATTGTTGTAAATTAAATCGGACTAATTAATTGGTCTATTAATCGAGACATATGCGGTCTTATTTAGTTTAATATGAGATCGATTAGTGTAGATTGAGTAAATATTTATTGACATATGATGTGTAACCAAATAATTGCTACATCTAAAATATCAAGTAGGTTATCTTTTCGAATCCTAACGGTGTTATCAAGCGATTTTTCATCAATATCAACCGACAAGAAAATCAAGAAAGTGGATCCTATTAACTATTATGATCCAGTTTCATATATCTTATCAATTCAAATGCGTATTCATCATGAGTAATTTCATTGTCAATTAATACGATCAAGGTACGCCCTAATTTCTATTTTACATCTATCTATATTTATGGCAATCTTCTTGATCAATTATCCTAGCATAAACCTCCCGTAGATCGCCACACAAGTCATTTCCTATGTAAGTACATGGAATCATGCTCACATCAATTATAATACGGGTTTGGAAACTGATTTTAATTTAATCAACAAACTGTGATAATTGATTCTGAAAACATATTTGACCAGTTCAGAAGATATAAGCCATTGAATCTGAAACTCCACAATTGTTCAGTCAATTGTGTTGAATGAATTTCCCGTTGCAATCATGATGCTTGATTTAAAGTCAAATCCCATTTTTCATAATTATAATACTCTACACATTGCCCCTATGGCCTTGGTCCATGGGTTTTTTTTCTCATGACCTCATATTTTCTTATACCAAATTATCTGGTGTGGTCTGCGATCCTAGCTAGCTTTATACATTAATCTTTTTCTTTCATGTCGAGTAACTCGTGTCTGGATTTAGACACATCCTCATTTAACCCATGATACTCCATGAATCTAACAGTATCATGTGACCATATTGATGGGGATCGCTCTTATTCCATATAAGTTTTATGGAACTGTAAAGTAAAGGCCGGAGTTAATGTACCTTGTTGACACTATCCCATATAATCTCTGTTTCTCCATTTTTTAAGTCCTGCTTTGGTACCTTGCAAAACTCCCTCATTATACTGTGCTGCAAATTTGAGATCCTGGTTTAGAATTATGTGTTTATATTACGATCATGCGATTGAATTGACTTGGATGGAAAAGATCCCGTATTTGATTCTTCTATTTGTTGTTTTCTTTTGGATGCACTCTCTGGCCTCAGATCCAACTCAGCCTTTTTCCTCTACTTTTCGTTTAACAATATATTATTCCAAGGTCAATTCAGCTTCATCAAAATCATAATCATGTCAAGAAATCAAGTAACTACAACCATCCGTAAGTGCTTAAGAAAAGTTTTTTTTTATATGGTTGTTTAAAATTATGAAAATCAAAATTAATAATATAAAAAAATATAAATATAAATAACAGAAATAGAAAATTAGTAACAAAAATCGATAAAATTTTATAAAGTAAAATATTTTTTTGATAGAGAGGGTCTTAAATGTTTTAATTATGTAACAAGAAACAAAAATTGAAAATCATTTCTCATTGTTTTTATTGAAAACAGAGCAGCTCTGTTTGCTCGGTCAGCAGTGTTGAGCATTAGCATCAGATTTTGAAGTCGGGAATTTGTTGGTGAATGGTGTTGTATTCGAAGTCAAATTAGTGAATTAGATATGTGAATGGTGTGGATTTGTGCATTTTGGAGCTTGCTGGTGAAGAATGCAGTTGATTTTGTGTGGTTAGAAGTTGTTATAGCTGGATTGAAACATTTGATGTTGATGAATGTGCGTGTTTGGAGTGGATGAGTTGATGTTAGTGAAATATTTTAACCGTGGCGCTCTATTTTCAAAAAAGAGCATATGAACAATTTGAATTTATACTCAAACATTTTGTTTCAATTTTTGATCAATTTTTGTTTGGTTTTTTAATTTTTAATTATCACCATGTTTTTTTGAAACGTATCACTTTGTTTCAAAACTAACACAAGCGTTCTGCTTCTGAAAATATGAACATTCTGTTTCAAAATAACAAAGACGCTCTATTTCGAAATAGAGCGTTAGAACAAACGTTCTGTTTCACTTTTGTACCGACGCTCTATTTTATTTTTGTATTGACGTTTTATTTTAATTTTTGATCATATACTCTATTTTATATTCCGACGACGTTTCAGATTTCGGTCAGATTCCAATAACGACTTCGTGACGTTGTCGGATTTCGAAGAACATTCCGACGACTATGGACGAATTCCAACGACCATTGAGCGATGGTAAGGATTTGGGATGGAAATGAGAATAGAGTTAAAAATTTAAATGATATTGATGAATGACATATTTTTGTAATTTTGATTCCTTGTATATTTTTTTTATATTTTTATCAAGTTTTTATATGTTTGGATAATTCATACTCTTTTTTTTTCTTCCTATTTTCCTTCTTTTTTTTATTCTAGGTATAATCTCTGAACGGCTCCACTAATAGTCAAATGGAATTGGCTAATTGACAAACCACTTTCCTATAACTCTGAGGTGAAAGATTCGACACCTTTTACAAAACAACATCTCTAGATAAAAATAAATGTTATCTCTTACGAGATATAATGTGGGTATGTTTTTTTTCCTTTGGCTCCAACAACACTAGGGCATTTCGTAAACGTCTAATACCTCACATATTTTCTTGATAATTCTACAATCACTCTACGTTTTTCTACCATAAGAATATGAGATAGTAATATGTGAGATGTGGTATGTATGAAATCCGTACAAACGGGATACTGGCCCCAAGGGGAAAATGGCGCAATGCACGGGAAACGGAGTTCCTACTGCGAGTCAGCAAGATAGGCGAAAACTAACCGTTAGGCTGATTTATGCAGTAATATTGATGCCAATCCACCCAGTACAGTCCAAATTGTTGCATCGTTACCCTGCAAGCGTAGCAGCAGTAGTTGTATATAGAGCTTAGCAGTTTCTTTTTTTCTTTTTTTCACAAGCAGAGATTAGCAGTTCCTGGTGAAGTGCTAATGGAAACGATGGTCTATCTTCTTTTGTTTAATTTATTTGTATGGTTGATTATTTGCACTACTACTTATAATATCGATACAGACTTAATTAAAAATGATAAGATATAATGAGTTCAAGTCATGTACCCTCCATTTGTTTATCCCTTGTTTTCGTTTGACACTTAAAATAAGATGAACGATTCATCTTCCGTTTCAAAGACATTCGGAAAATGCTCGAGTATTATTCTTAATATCGTATCGTGATACATTTCCATAAGATCTATCGATTTGGATGAAGGAATAAGAGCTTCTTATATTTTAAAGGGTTCTTTTAAAATTTTGTATATCTTCATACAATGAAAGCCAGAATAATTACATGAAGAACTGAATGCTGAAGAAATTACACTTTTTCACAATCTTAGATCTCCTAACACATGATGCTTAATTTCTTATTCGCTGACCCGACCTCTTTGTCTAATTTAAGATCCTCTAGCCCATGGATGCACTTAATTTGACTTTCTCTCCCACAAACCATTAAATTATTAACACTGTTTCATAGTCCGTGTAACAGATATCAGAAATTAATAGTGCCCCCATTCCCTCAAAGAAGAAAAATAAAAATAAATGATGCTGCTAACAGAGAGGAGCATCGGTTACAGAGTTCTTGATTGTTTTGCCTCTCTGTTTGAACTCTTCCCCTTTGTCACCTTCCCCTCCTCCCCCGATCCCTTCTTCCCCTCTTTGCTCTTCAAATACCCACATTCCCCTCTCTCTCCCCCAACGCACCATTCCTCTCCCCCTCACCATGTCCTCATTCCACATCAACGACGACCCCGACATCCTGACCGAGATCCTCTCACGCCTCGACGCCCGCTCCCTCGTCACGGCCTCCCTCGTCTGCCGCCTCTGGCACTCCGTCGCCCGCGCAGACTCCGTCTGGGAGCGACTCTGCTTCCGTCACGCCGCCTCCTCTCCGTCTCCGTCCGCCGGGTCGAGGACTGTGGTTGTGGCGCTGGGCGGGTACAGGAGGATGTACATGGTCTGTGTGGGGCCCGTGATGAGGAGATTGTTAGGGAGGAAGAGGAAACGAGGAGGGGTGGAGAGTGAGGTAATGAGGAGGAGGATGTGGAGAAGGTGTGGGGCGCAGTTGCTGGTGTCGTTGTTTTCTGTGGATTATTATGAGAGGTTGGGTCGGACAAGCGGTGGTGGTCAAGGGGAGTTGCCGGCGGCGGGTGGGGAGGACTTGTCATCGTCGCTTATGTTCCTCTGCGGTTGCAGCACGTGAACTTTTTTTTTTTTTTTTTCATTTTCATGTTTAAGTCATTGGTTATTTTGTTATCTTTCGAAAGGAGTTCTTTATTCTTTGATTTATAGACATTTTAGAGTTATTTTCTTCATGGATTGGTTATTATATGCAGTTTCGAGGGATTACATTGGTTGCTTTCAGTAGTTCTGTATTCTAATACTAAATGCTTGATTTTGATTAAGAAATGAGAGAATGTAGTGTAGTGTGCAGCGGAAGTGTTTCGAGATTTCAATTTGTTGCAATGATCATTAAAAAAAAATAAAAATTGTTATACAATGTAATTTTTTTTACATTTTGATATCTCTTTCGATTTTGACAATTTATATATACAAAATTACAGTTGACACATGTATGATAGATAGTCCACGGAGTTGTTGCTTACAGTTCACTTATTCTAATAGATATTAAAATCTAAGTGAAACTTCACTTGGATATTTTTGTGTAATTTGTTTATAAAAAAAACTAAATTCTACACATAAATCAATCTATATGTTGGATAAATGTTTCTCTCTCTCATAAATCTTACAACATTTTGACCTGACACCGTCTTTATATGTGCATTGATTTTTTATGTAATTTAATGAAGAAATAATATTTTTTAACAATAATGGATTTAATATAATAGTTGTGAAAGAAAATATTAAATACGTCGTAACAGAAAATGACTTTTGATTTTTTAAGGTTAAATATTTGTCAAAAATAAAATATTCTAAGTTTTTTGGGACAATTCAAATTAGAAAAGTGTTATAAATTTTTATGGAACAAAAGGAGTACAAGATTATTACATAAAATCGAAATCGAGACAAAAATAAGGAGAAACACATGAACAAGCAAACTGGTTTGATTAGTCAAGGTAAAGGTGAAAATCTTTCTCCCTCCATCACTTGTGCTTTATGAATCTTTGACAACCGTCTCCCAATATAGAATAATTGCACAACATCTGGACGCATCACTATGACCGGAGAAACCCCGTATAGATTAGTGCCTCGAACTCTCTTAACAGTATTTATATGATGCAGGAACGCATTGGCAGTGTTTGATGATAATCTGTAGAGGATGGAAGAATAGAAAAGGAAACTGGAATGGAAAAAACGTACTAGAACACAGGCCTTGATGGTAAGTTTTTGTAGACAAACAGGGAAGGGAGACATGTGCACATGTCACGCATGAAGAGGACGATCAGTCCAACCAATGCGCTAACGAGACATAATTGTCCAAGTCAGATAACGCACGTTAATCGTCCATTCGACGGTCAATAAATGTTAATAGACATTAATATAAAAATAACATATTTTAATGGATCAACATATGTCCCGAAGAGAACATATCGGGTCGACACGCGATGTATGTGTTGTGAGCCTGCCTTAGATTCTTTATCTCACACAAAATTGGATAGCTCAAGGGATTCAAAACGTATTTTCAATCAACATATTTTTAAAGTACATCTTTCGTTTCATATTATATGTTAGATTTTTATATTCGAATTATCTCAAAATATACATAACATATCATATTTAGTAACTTTTTCACATAAAAAATACCAAAATAAATCATCATATGCTACATTACATCAACTATCTCGTCTTATACGTGTTACAGTAAACTTCACTATCCCTTAAAAAAATATTATTTCTTCATCAAATCCCATAAAAATTCAACACATATATAAATCTATGTGCCGTCTCAAACTATGCGTTATATTATGGGACGAAGAGTAGATCATATCATATCAAAACTCTAATGTGGTTTTTACATATTAGACCACATGAGCTTTTTCTTTTCACATGAGTTACTTTAAACATTGATTTCTCATTCATTCAAAATCGTTTTGAGAATTTTAACGTATTACAATTATTTACTTGAAACGTAATTTCCGACGAATCCAATATCGTCTCAATCCGATGGTTGGATACCACATCAAGAGAGGTAGTTTTCAACTTTGAACCTTTTTTTAGTGAAATATACTCGATATGTTCTCAGTTCAAATCTCACGCACTACTGCACTCAATAGTTTACTCAAAATTTTGATATATTTACCATAATATCAATCACACAGAGACGACAGATAATAGATACCCTCAATATTATAATTGTGTCCTTGGTTGGACTTATTCAATTTCATAGATAAGTTTTATGTAGCTTTAAAAAGGGGACATCCGTAAAAAGGGATCAGCCAAACTGAAACCATGGTCTCATATAGTGTGATACCCTCATATCAAAAGATCGATGAAATAATGTCACCACTAAATCACTGTATAACAAATGCGATAAACAAAACGCTCTTTGTATTTTATACCACGGAGTTCTCACTAATTATGAATTTTAACTTTTTTCACAAATTCATCCTAATTATACCAGCAAATAAGACATAACACACATCATTTAGTGACATGACAAACAACAGTCGCAGTCAGTGTTTTACGCCAGTCATATTTAATGACTACGTCCAAAAATTTCAGTACATGTTGTTATATTCACCCTATAATAACAAGTATCGTCACACACAATGAATCTAAACGTTATCTTTTATCACAATTCTTGACATACAGAAATTCAGCCTCGTTCTTAAGTGACGACGAGTAGCATCTCCAACTCCTATAATATAATAGGATATACGTATTAAGACATACCATTGTGAATAATTGTTCAGTTAAATTAAGTATATTTATTCGCACTGTTGTGTGGTGATGCTAAGCTTTGAGAAAAATCTTTGATGCTTATTTTGATAGTGCATGATGATAATTTTATATATTTATCATCATTAAAAAGTATTTGTGAATATTTTGAATTGTTTCGGGATCAAAATAGTTCATTCGAAGTCTATCCAACATGATCATTCTACACGTTTAAATCTATTAACTTCTCTTATACAGCTTCAAAAATCATTCCGTAAAATTCAACATAAACTAAACTTCATATTGTTTCCATTGAATTAAAATTTATATCACACAACCTTACCAATAATAGCAGTTTATTCATTTAATTTTATATTTTCTACTAAATCAGACAGTTTGACATTTCTTTGCTAATCAGCTCATAATTTCTTAAATACGACTTAAAATATAGATTTTTAAACTGTTCTGGAAACTATATTTAAAGACCTTTCCATTGATATAAGGCTCATTTTCTAACTTTTTTTGTGTAATTTCAGATCAAGTTACAAAGTAATCCTTATAAATAGTTTTTACATATATTAAGATATCCGAATATTTTGATTTATATTTTGAGATTCAGCACTCTAATTCACGATCTATAAATTTTATTAGAAACTATACATCTGAGAATTCAACATATATTAAAATCGAAATTTATTACAAAACCTATGATTTTCAACAAAATTTGTAAAAAAGATTATCACATTCTCGTATTGATAATGAAAGATCCTCGTCGCCTTATAACCCTAACTTCTCCTCTTCTCCTCATACTCTTCTTCTTTTTTTTTTCTTGCTTATCTCTTCTTTTGCATGACAAGAATTTTTTTTTATGTTTCTAAAAAGTTTTTCAAGGAGAAGAGATCTACTATTTATAGAAACGTAAATCAATTAAAATAGTTTTAGTGGATAATTAATAAATATTTGGTGAATAATTAATGGGTAAATAATTTAATTTAAGTGGAATAAAAATTGACATAAAGGAAAATAAGTATCAAAATTAGGTTTAGGTCATTTTCGTATAAATATAATATTTTCGTATTAAATCTTTATTTTCCCATATTTGCATGTTAGGGTTGCATTTCATTCATATTTTATATTTTTTTTTATTATATCATCAAACAAGTCTTTTAACCTCACAAAATAAATAATAACATACGATTATTTATTACTCACATTAATTATCGTAAAACTAAATTTTAAGAAAATTTTCGGATGCTTATCATATGTTTGTCATGATTTTGACAAACGAAGTTTATAACACAGTTGTATAAATTATGACGTTCATTATTATATTGTTTTTATTATTTTTGAAAAATTAAATTTTTTAAAATTTTTTAATCTTTACAATAAGAGTGTAAGATTTATGAATAGAATCAAACTTGTCTAAGTTAAGATTTGATGACAGCTATCTCAACACACATAAATACTTTTTTCCTATTTAAATACCAACGTGTACAAAATTATAGCTTAATATCATCTATTGATAAATAGGAAAGAGTTATGAAAATTGTTACAAGGGATCTATAACCATAATAAACTCCACAATTAAGGTCACTACTACTAGTTTCAACCTTTTTGAGGGAAAAGCATAGTCGTAAGTAACGATCGAGTGCCTCTATGCGCAATCGCCGATCATCGTCTCCCCAAGTGAACAACTCTCGGCCGCCAACCCAAAACTGAAGCCGAATCCGAAGACGAAGGCGATGATGAATCCTCTGATCTGGCACAAGGTCGCAGCCATCTCCGGTAGCTTATCCTCTCCTCATCCCCTCCACTCACATCTCCTCGCTGAATCACTGCTTACGCTTCACTTTCTCTCTTCACTTCACAGGTATGGCTGCTCTTGGATTGGGCACTTACGGCGCACACGTCTTCAAACCCCAAGACCCAGCTTACAAGCAGGCAAGCAATCAATTGATTCAAAACCCCAGCAAAACCCATTTTGATTTTGTGTCGATTTGTTGGGAAAATCTGGTTTTGAAGTTGGATTCGGATACCCTTTTTGAGAGTTCTGTTTGTTGGTTTGTGGGGTTTGTGTATGTGGGCAGGTTTGGCAGACGGCGTCGCTGTATCATTTGACTCATACGGCGGCTCTGTTGGCGGCTCCTCTTACGAAGTATCCGACAATTGTAAGGATCGATTGGTTCTGATGGTTTGGGATGGTGTTGGATGAGTTGGTTTGTGTTTGATTGGTTGATTTGGGGATTGGTGTTTTTGTTGTTGCAGTTTGGAGGGCTTTTGACGACTGGGATTCTCGCGTTTTCTGGAACGTAAGATCCTTGTTGTTTGTTCGATGTGGTGTAGTGTGCATGTTTGTGACTTTGTGCTTTTGGGGTAGTTCTTTGTATTTTTAATGGGTGTGGCATTGCAATTGTTGGTGAAGTTGCTTAAGCATAGTCATCTGTGACATAGTATCGTCACCAAAAGTTGTCACCAAAAGTTGTGTTGCGATTTGCGAAATGGTATGTCGCTGGCTGCTTTGGTACTGAGCGCAATAAGTGGTGTATGTGAGCGTATTTGTTTCTGAACAATGCGCTTAATGGGGGTGTAGGCTAAAGGTTGGATTTAGGTTCATTGTCAATGTGGATGGTACAGTTGTGTGAAAAAAAACTGGATGAGACTTTTGAGGAGAAGTTAGTTGTTGCTATCTGTCATGGAGTGTCAGCAAGTGAGGAGGCTGGAGCAAACACTTGCTGCACTTGAATAGCCTCATTATGTGTCTGTACTGAA
This sequence comes from Drosera capensis, assembly GCA_001925005.1. Classification (NCBI taxonomy): domain Eukaryota; kingdom Viridiplantae; phylum Streptophyta; class Magnoliopsida; order Caryophyllales; family Droseraceae; genus Drosera; species Drosera capensis. Next base: position 24,859 of record LIEC01010250.1, on the reverse strand, counting down.
TTTCTAGGGATTTTTTTGTAGGAATTGCACCCAAGGTTCACTCTAGAGAAGGGAGTTACACAGTATAAGTGCATGTAGTATTATTGTTGACAATATCAAGCGTGCGATTGATAAGCTTGAGGAGGGCAATTGGGTTGTTGGACTCTTTGAGCAATCAAAAAGGTCAGTCATGAGGGTACCTACGAACTGTTATATGGTGTAGTAGTGATACCAATGATCGCCTGAGTGATAAATGTGTAGCAGTATTGGAGTTCATCCAGAGTAATAGAGGTGTAATAGTGCTACGAATGAGCGGCTTGGCACCATGGAATTAAACAGCTAAAGTTTCGCATGAAGACATTTTCCAGTGTGCACCTTTCGTTCCTAGGTTAGGAAATCTGGCATTGTCTCCATGAGATCCTGTAACAATTTTAGTCTCACTATTTTTCATGGTTTTAGAGAGAGGGAACAATACTTGGTTACTAGAACTGAAGTCAGGGGTAGAGGTGTCCCCTGTCCGAGCTTAAGCCTGGTAGCTCAGATTACTGATTTATTGTGCATAACAGGTCTACTTCTTACTCGTAACTAATGGGTTCCATTTCTGCAGTATTAGTCAGGGTATAAACATTCTGAGTCAAGTGCCGATGCTATTCATCAGTTAAACTGTATATATGGCAGAACCAGCTTCAAAGTCTTCCTGTGTAAACTTCTAACTTTTGCAATTACTCTATTCTCATTTGTCATTCCTACATGGCGTCCTGATCTGGTACATGTCATTAAAGCTTTGAGAATCCTTTTAGCTGAATTGCTTAGACGTGTCACACTGTTGGTTCATCCTCAAGTCGCAACACAACTTATAGGCCTCAGAAATTGTTGGCAAGGTTTAAGTGAAATGCCAATAACTGACATACTACAACTTCTAGTACATATATGGTGGTAGGCTATAGTTGGATGTCATTCATGAATTTTATTTTAGATTTCCTTTTCAGCTAAAGGATGAGCTAAAGAACAATCATAAAGGAAAATCGTCAGCATACTCTTTGGATATTGAATTTGTATTGTTGAACTTTTGTTTTTCTATGATGTTGTGACATAGCAAGCGAGATCATTTCAGGACAGATAATCTGTACGAAGTTCAAATGTTATTGTCTGTTTGAGTGTGAGGTTCTATGGAACTTAGTATGAACAAAATTCCTAGATGTTCTGTTTCCATTTTAAAGCTTAAACCATAAGTTTCTAGAAATGAGATTGATCTGCTGGACAAATAAAGATACTTGGCATGGTCATTGCAGGTGTTATCTCGTGGCTTATATGGAAGACAGAAAATACGCCAGAATAGCTCCTTTTGGTGGATTCGCATTCATCGGGGCTTGGGCAAGCTTGCTTTTCTGATACTTAATTGTACAGTTTGAGTTCTCAACTCTACTCTCCCGTTATGCGGTTGAATATTCCATCTATGCCGCTACTTATTGCGCATGGAATCGAGGGGGCAGTTGTTCATTGTGCTGACTCGCTGTGTTGTAACTACTTGGGGCTTTGTTAATGAATAACAAAGTTCAGCTGCGCTTGTTGATCTTAGCATCTGGTGTAATTTTGTCGGCTGCTCCCTGGACGAACGAAGTTCTACAAAGTACTCAACTTTTGCTAATGAAGTGTGCACTTCCAATGATATATAGCTCAGATGTTATACTAATCTGATAAACTGCGGCAGGGTTAGTAGTCTTCACCGAAACAAGCTCCAATATATTTGCTCAAATGGTATCATGCAAAGTATCATTCGTATGTGTGGAAGTGCTATGTCGTTTTGCTGAAGTACATGAGAGGCATGAATACGAGTTTGATATTTTTATTTTTTTACTATTTCTGTGTCTTAAGACTCTTTATGGAAAGAAAGATGACATTGGTTTATGGAAAGATTTGGCACGATCCAGTCCGGTTCTAATTATATGCTTGTGGTAGATTTGTGTAAGCATTTGTAGTCCTCTTACCAATATTCATGCTTACCCTGATTGCTTCGCTGGAACATTTTTACAATTCCTATGTGTAAGCATTAAAACGCAAAAAATTTGTAGGTATAAACTTTACACAGTGATTTTCCTTTAAAAAAAACTATATATAATGATTAAGAAAAGCAGTCAACCACATGCGGATTAATTAGGCTCATAAGTTACGCAGATAAAAGGGAAAACTGCTCCGAGTTTCATGACTCATGACTTATGACCACTTATTTCGGATTTGTTCCTGTGTAAACTCATAAACTGGAATAGAAAAATAACGTGACAAAAGTGCATCCATGAAACAAAAAGGGTGGTATAGATTATCCTTGTGTATTCTATTGGTATGGAGAGGATAACTTTAAAGACAAAATTAACGGCGATATTGATTGTGCTGATTGTGCAACAGTGATACAATGTAGCTTTTAATTAATACTATATACTTATCTTAAAACCAGCTTAGCGATCTGTTCAAGTTTGATTCGTCTAGTAATTGCATGTGTAAAAGCTAAAATCTAAGTACAAGTATATTCTCTTGCAGAGAGCCTTATCTAGCTATATTTAATCTAAAATTTTAATCTATAAACTTTCAAAGTATCTGTAGTAGCAGTACTTTACTATAAAGGCAATAGTAATTAAACAACATGTGAATGCAATTTGACATGTCTCTAATCCGGATCATTGCTTCATTAATAAATTGTTTTTCTCTTGAACATAAGATGAAGGATTTGATGGACGAACAAATCAAAAAAACAGCTTCCAAAGTAGTAGTAGTGCTTTACACTGTGCATCTAGCTAAGTACTCGGTAATTGACATTACACACAAAGCTTATATAATTGCATTTCAATAGAATGATTTACTTGAATAGGAGGAGTAATTCTGAAAAATCATTAACACCAAAAAGAAAGACATTTCACTTATACGAATTTAAACTTTTTTTCCACAATATTAAGGGCAGGGCATGTTTGATAATACTCTTTTCATTTTAAAATATAGATAACAGTTTGACTCAAACACACGAAATTATATGTATGTTGAATTTGTGTGAAATTTGATGAGAAAAAATATTTTTTTGGTTGTAGTGGAGTTTATTATGTATCAGGTATGAAAGGATATAGTGAGTATATTGTAATAGATAATAATTATTTTGGTATTTTTTTATGTGAGAAGGTTAATAACGATTATAAGATATTACATATGTTTTTGGACGACTCAAATAGACAAGTATTATTTATATTATGAAACACAATGAGTATCATTTTTTTTTCTTATTTTTTATTTTTTTTTACTGGTTGATGAAACAGAATTTTTTTTTATTTCTTAAACGGATAAAATAGAAATAGAAAAAATAAAAATTCTTTGTTTTTTTATTATCAAAGTATACTATTCGTTTTTTATTATCAAAATGTAATATTGGTTTTTTTATTAAAGATATTACATATGTTTTTGGACGACTCAAATAGATAAGTATTATTTATATTATGAAACATAATGAGTATCATTTTGTTTCTTATTTTTTATTTTCGTTTTATTAATTGATGAAACAGAATTGTTTATTTTCGATTTTTATTTCTTAAATGGATGAAATAGAAATAGAAAAAAATAAAGATTTTTTGATTTTTATTATCAAAGTATAATATTCGTGATTTTCTATTCAAATTTTTTTTACTAAAATAATTTTAATTTTTATAATCTTAAAACATAATACTACCAACCACTACTAATCCATACGTTAAAGCCCATTGAACCATCTTCTTCTCATGACTTCGTCTTCTACGGTGTCTGAGTAGTTCAGTCCAGTCCCTCTCTGCAGTCACTGAGACGACACACTAGACACTACCCTTCACACCCCTTTTTGTGTGTCTCCTTCTCCTTCCGCGGATCTCTCTCGTCTCCCACCTCCATTCTGTCCCTTTCTCCCACCTCCAAAAAAATTCTCCCGTTAATTTTTGTTTAAACAGATTTTTCACTATTATTTTTTCTCCAATATAAGTATCTCGTATAATCATGTCTTCCTCCTCATCTCCTTCCTCCTCACAAACCGGTGCTGCCGACCAAGGCCGCAGTGGCGGCGGCGGCGACACCCGAGGAAGAAGACGACGAGGCCGCCACCGCCGCCGCAACCCTCACCACCCTCTACTCGAAACGGGAGAAACCTCATCCTCCTCCTCAGCTGCAGCAGCTTCATCTTCTTTTATTCCTGCGGCTGCTTCTTCATCTAGGAGGCGATCATCCGCGTTGTCGTCTACTGCTGCTGCAGCAGTAGCGAGTTATGAAGGAGTGTGGCCAGAGCCGTTTGTCGAGGCTCTTTGTGTTCAGGTGGCGTCAGATGCTTCGGCGACTCTCGGCCGCCTCGCTGCTGCCCCCGCCATGGCCGTTCTCTTCCAGGTTAGTAAATATTGTTTAAGACATTATATTCCTCAGCAAGTATATACCTTCCTACATTTCGTCCTTGTCGAACCATGATGGGATTATCTGTCGTGTTTTTCTTGATGTTATTAACCGATAAATATGGTTTTTTTAGTCGTTAAGTGGAAATTAAAACATTTTCTTCATCTTGGGAGTGAGATCTAAGATGAAGAATAATGGTAGGATTTTTCAGTAAGTTTGAGAAGTTAATTTATTTAACCGAATCATCCGAATTTGTACTTGTAAATGTATTTATGGAAGATCTGATGAAAGTGCAAGTATCTAGGTTAGGGTTTGAGAAAAGGGAAATTAATAATTGAAGGTAACATTTAATATACGTGTGAGTACAAAATCAATCTTGAAAGATCAAGGGTAGATTTTGCATGAGAATCTATGGTTAGGGTTGATTTGAGGACAGGAGGAGATGGTTGAGACATTAATTATATGTGGAAGTACAATCCGTCCAACTTGTAATCTTAATTGAGTAGAGATTTAAGTGAGCTCATAATGCAACTATCAAGAACTAATGGTGTGAAGTTTGATATATCAATCAAGTCAAATTGTATACATAAATTGCCAAATCAAAAAAGCGAAAAGACAATACCAAGTACCAGAGACTTGATTTAGTCTAATCTTTATGTCTGTGATCAACGATCAGGATTATAATTTCATCTCTTCTAGTCTCAATATACTAAGATAGCAAGAGGAGGAAGAGCTAGGCTCCAAATTTCCAATTTTTGGACGAGGAAACGTACTGGGAATAGGCTAACCTGACAAGGGTCCGTCCTACATCCTTTTCACCCATTTTCATCCAAATTCACTTGCTGTTTATGCATAGGTTTTTCTGCATGCATTGAGCCCTCTAAGCTGAACATCCTGAAGCTTCCTCTTTGACTTCAATCACATTTTCTTCACTGTTTGTGTACAAATCTCTCTATTCCCCAAAACCCAAAAGGGACAGAACATGAGCAAGGGATAGTGTGCACATTACATTGTGTCTTTCCATGTTTCTATGCTGTTACCATCACTTTGTGCCCCTCTTTGTTGCCATATATAGCATAGTAATTGCAGCAAACAAGAATATTGTTGTCTTGTTTATTTTCTTTATTATGTACTACACGTATCATAAAATATGTAGGAAACTTAGACTAGGTTAATTTCTGTATATAGGGACCTGACTGTACAAATGGTAGTACATCTCTTCAAGTCAATCTTTTTCTTTTTTTCTTTTTTGAAAGGAGGATTATTTAATTTCTTGGGTTTAAAAGTTGAAATATTATTCCACGTATATTTAAAGGGTTTTTGTTTTATATTTTCTTCCTCACCATGAAACATAGCTAGGTTACAAACCTTGGATTAAATAAACACTTCAATTTATGACCTCGTCAGTCTCGATCTAGTTATATATATAGTCTTATATATAGTCCGCATGTTTGCATCTTAGTCAAGAAAGAGCGAATAGTAGTACATAACAAACTTGTATGAAAGCATATCTTAATATCTCATGATCAATACATTTCTGTCGATATAGCTTATTCTTTGGGGGATGAAAGGAGATTATATCTGTTGCGGATAGGGGAAAAAACACCGGAATGTGGTTGAGGACTTGAGGTCTGAGCGGTCAAAGAATTGAGGGGGGTTGAACAGAGTGATGTATGGAGAGGGATAGGTTGCAGGCTGCCTTCTTTGCTGGCTGGCAGATAAGTGAAGGGAGGAGAGTGTAAGGAATGGTGTGGCCTTCTGCAGTTGCTGCAGCTGCAAGTTGGCCTGGGTGGGGCATTTTCATTGCATGGGAACTCAAAACATACTGTAGAATGCGATTAAGAACACAATAGACATTGGAAGATATGCATTTTGCCCAACTCTTCTTTCTTCCCTTGTGGTTGTGCTGATGTGAGGTATTTATAGGTGTTCAGGATATTTCGTTATAAATGGCTGTTATTTGTTGATCTTAAGTTTAACTCGCATCTTATGATGATTAAATATTATTTTTTATATAATTATCACGAAAATATTAATGAGTTTAAATTATGTATTTTAATTGATGTTGAAATTATAATTTTGTTTTATCGTTAAGATAAAAAATAAAATTTAAAAAATACAGTCTTGAATATCAAGAAAAATCAAAAATATTGGACGAATAAAGTATAATTTAAAAGTGTATGACACGGTTCTACCACATTGAAGACAAAAACGAAGTGAGTATAAAAAAGCCCTCCCCCCGGCTTTATTGGGAATGAAAGAGAGAGAATGAAAAACACATTAAAAAAACAAAATAAAATTGAGGAAGAAAACAATGTAATGGAGCCTTGGAAGAGAATGGGGGATCAAACTGCAGCAGTAGCCTGCTTTTCTCTCCATGAGCTCAGATTCTTCTCTGCCAACTGCACTTTGATTTAAAGTTCCCACACCACTTGTTCTGTTCTCGTCTTGTGTTTTCTTGTTGTGTTTTATTTGTTCAACGATGGTTTTGTTTCATGTTTATCATTTTTTATTTGCACTGTTTAGAAGACATACGTGTGTGGATAGCCACATTCCTTGAATTCTCGACATGCAAACTTCAATCGCCTTTTTGTCTTCATTCTAGGGTTTTGTTTTGTTTCACTGTGGTTTCTTGTTGGGTGGGTGATGATATCGTTTTTTATTGATCTCATGGAAAAGGGTTATATCACTTTCTATTCTCGAGATATCTGCCGCCTATCATAGGTGACAAATATCTTTGGCAAAGTACAACTAGTGAGAATGTCCTTGATCAGTTCTGAATGACCTTGGTGAGTTAATTTCTGCTTTTCAAATTAATTAATAAAAACAGAAACAAAAAATTTTAAAATCAAGTAAGATTAACATCAAAAAAATCAAGAAATATCAATACAGACACTATTTGATAACGCAGCTTGAAATGGTACAGTAAAACACAAAACTAGTAACCAAAAATAGTAAATCGTAAAATCCAAACTAAGTAGATACTGTTTCAATTTGTGTGTTTTTGTTTTCATTATTATTAGCGGGTCTCTGTCCTTGAAGTGTTGTTTGGCTTTTGTTGTTAAAAATGATGAAATGCAAATCAGTAAAAGAAATCAGAAAAACGTAATCCAAAATCAAAATGGTTATCGGAAGTGGCGAGGGTCTTATATATTCTATACATATTTCAATTTCTGTTTAGTTTCATTAACTCGGCAAAAACACGAAAAAAAAAAACTTAAAAGATTTTAATTTTTATCATTTTTTTTTCGTTTTGTGTTTGTTTTTATTCTTGTTTTCTAAAAACGGATGAAATGAAAACAGAAATCAAAAAATAAATAAAAAGTTTTTTTGTTTTATCTTGATATAATATTCATATTCTCTTAACCAAAATACCTTTTATTTTGCAAGATTATTTTGATTTTTGTATTTTGTTTTGTTTATAATACTGATATGAATTTCACAGTTTCGAGTAAACAATCCCTCGGGGATGCAAAATCGCTTACCTCGTGTTTGGGATGCAAAATGATTATAAACTAAATATTAAGTTCTTTTAAATCAAAGAGCAAATTTGAGCCAAATCTTGCATAACTTACCTTGTGTTCAAGCTCGGCTCGAGTTGTTGAGGACTCTTTATGAGCTTGGATGGTGTATAAAATAATTTAATTTCTATTTATGTATCAAGTATATACATTTTTTTTAAAAAAACTTTGTTTACAATTTACATGTAACGATTTGATCAGATCTGATACGATATGTTATGTGTATTAAATTTTCATTGAATTTGATGAATAAAGAATATTTTTTTGAAAAAAAATTGTTATAATAATCAAAATAAAAGATAATAAATGTATTTTTACGTGAAAATAATCTCAAATATGTTTAGCGGGACTCCTTAATCAAACGAGCTGAATCCTAACCTAAGTGACCCAAATAAGTCTCAAATATGTTTAGCGGGACTCGTTTGCTGACAGCAATAGCCCATTATCGCTTAATCCTCTACCCAAGACTTAGACATGTCCTTCAAAATTTTGATTTAAGAAATGGAATTTACTTTCGACCAAAAATAAAATAAAATTACTGCTTTGTTCCTCTCAACAACACTTTCTTCTTCTCTTCCTTCTCTGCATTGTCCTTCTCTGACAACCCTACATCGTATAGCTACCGCCTTTTTGTACCCTCTCTTCTCTTTCTCTGCTTTTTCTGATACATCTCCAGATTCATATAAGAATAAATAACCAATAAAACTTTTCGACATTTTTTCATGCATATACTGGGCTTGGAAACAAAAGGGAGTAATTAAGTCGAGGGGGGGCATTGAGGGGTAATTTCTTTCCTGTTTCGTACTCTCGTATAAAGCTTTTGCTACATGCTGACACATTGTGACAGTAACTTGATATGTCCCATATATGTTTTATATATGCACTTGTTGTAGTGTTAGATTTGAGGCTGCTGGCTAGGTTTAGGTTTCTACTCATAATGTGCTTCCTTCAAGTTAATTTTACAGGCAGGGGTTTCGTGTAGTAATTGTAACAGTGCTTTCTTGTATGAATAATCTGATGAATTAGCTTGGGATTGATTTCAATCAACCTAATTTCTCCTTGTTTCCCGTTTCCAGTTTTCATTAATGCTCCTCCCTGTACATCATTAAGTCCCTCTCGTTTATTTTGATTAAATTACTATGTATGTATACAAAATCAATCTAAGGTGCTTATTTTTGGTGATTGTAGCAAGGGTATAAGAACAAGGTTTTGTTTGTTAATGCTATTATTTTGTGTTATCATTCTATTATAAACAACGTGGAATGCATGGGGAGTATTTAAATTAAATCGTTATCTAATTCTGTCCTAGGTGTTAAACCCTTGCTAATTTTCCATGCGTACATATTCATTTCAACTTCGTTCACTGCTTTATATGGCATAGTATAAACAGCGTGTGTGTATTTCTATTTTGGTGTTGCTATGCGTTTATTGGCATTGACAATTTCAAGTGGTAAGATTTATGTTACACTTATTGGCATGTTGTGCATGATATTTTTTTCCAGGTGTGTTCCACGTGGCGAGCCATCTCAAGATCGGAGCTCCTATGGCAAACCCTTACGCGCCGGATATGGAGACGCACGCGCCGCCTCCATGAAACGTGGCGCCACGAATACATCTACCGCCACTTGACAGCCCGGAACTTCCGTGTCCGCCACTACACCCACTCAACCCTCCACTTCACTGACGGAGCCGTCCCAATAGCTGGGAACAACGGTGCTGGTGCCGAGAATCACCTCATCTGCCTCCGAATAGCCATCTCCGACATCCATCTGGCAGCCGGCTTCTCGGATGGGTCCGTCCGGCTGTTCGACCTCCACTTGCACCACCACCTACACACCTTCCGTCCCTTTCTTCATGACCGGCTCGGCCTCTTCTCACGCGCCGTGTGTGGCATCATACTAAATCACACGCGACTCACTTTTGCCTCCCGAGACGGTGACCTCCATGTTTCTCAACTCAATAGCGGGCCCAGCCTTGGGCCCGGGTCAACAAGGAGGGCCCACTTGGGTGATGTAGTGAATGACGGTGTTTTGGTGGACTTTACTGGCTGTGAAAGATTTTGGGTTGGGCTCTACGCAGGTGTCCCGGGCCGGGCAATTCACATCTGGGACGCCCAATCCGAAACTCTCCTTTTCATTGGAGGAACCCTGACCGACCTGGAGGCTGTCATGGGCTGGCACATGCTCACCGAGTGGATGCCCGAGTCCGTGGGCCGGGTCCGTGTCATAGGCCACGAGCTCGCAATCGCATGCACGAGCTCTCGACTCCTCGTCTTCGATCTCCGACACCAAGGGTTGGTCGTGTCGGAGGAGTCCCACCGTGGCCTCCTCGTCGGCCTTCTCGACGCCTCTCACGATGCCTTCATCACGGGAGACGCGCGTGGGGTGGGAAGCACGCGCCGAGTTGGGACATTGGAGGAGGTGTGCAGGTTCAGTTTGAGGGGCGCGGCTGCGAACGGGTCGGCGCGTGGGGTGATGGGGTGCATGAATTCTGGGTACGCGCTGGTATGCACGAGTGGTGGTGTCATACGCGCGTGGGAAACGGAGCGCGGGGAGCATCTGTACAGCTTTAGAGAGAGAATCGGGGAAGTCTCTGCACTCGCAGCCAACGATAGACACGTGGCCGGTTCAAGCAGCGGCGACATGACAATTCATCTTTGGGATTTTGGGGCTTAAGGACACGAAATGACCGTGTTGCCCTTTGATTGGGTTTGCCGTTTGGTTTTTGAATTGATTTTGTGTGTTTTGAAAGGTCAGTATTCTTTGTGAGTAGGATGTTGTTGACTTTGAATTGGAGAATGTAAATCCAACAAGAGTGAACTGGTCTGATTCTGATATTCAGATTCTGGATTTTATCGGCTTATTTTACGCTGTAAAATCTGATTTTATCAGATTCTGATTTTATTTGTTTGTGTAATTAAAATTGGAATTTTGGATAAAAAGACAAATTTGTTCATTTTGGTTAGTTGAGAGGGCCACGATACAACCAAATTAATCAAGCTGATAAACACTAACTTATACTTTGTGAAGGAGTTAAACTCGTGTTGAAAGACAGGTTTAATTTCATGAGGGGTCGGGATAAATTCACAAAGGGATCTCCCATTAATTTGTGACAGTGTGTTCTCAAACAACCAACGTCCCTTTGCAACCTGCTCGGGATTGTATTGATAGTGTGAGTCTAGGCCTACGTATCTAGCCATCGAACCATCGGCTGTGATATATCTCATCACGATTCAGGGAGCACTCGGAGAGAGAATCCACACCCTGATTAGATTTGAGTAGTATTAATTTGTGAGTTATATCTAAATTTTTATAGAAATCTAAGCAGATAAATTCTGTGAACTTAAAATTATAAGCAACTACTCCCTCCGTTCAGAAATATATGCAACATTTTAACATATGTATATGTCGATTTGAATTTTGTTCGTGTCGTGGAACGATTAAACATCATTTTTTATAAAATTATCATGAAATATCAATGATAGTTTAATTAGGATATTTCGACCTTACAATAATTTAGTAATTTTATCGCATCGTGAAAATGATAAACAAATCTATTTAAAATATGAGTTTAATAATGTAGAAAATCAAAATGTGATATATATTGGGATAAAGTGAGTAAAAGATATATATTCCTAATATTCTTAATAATCTCAACTCTATTTATAACAAAAACGAAATAGTTGCTTCAAGCTACTGTACTCAATCACTCACTTTTCGGTTTTATAAGAGTAAGACAAACTTGGTGTTATTCGTTTTTTTAAGAGTAAGGTCAATCTTGTTTTAAAATTAGTATAGTTATTTTTATAATATCGAACCAAAGAGCAAATTTGTCATCAATTATAGAATTGATACTTCAATATTTGGATCTATTTTACACCTCAAAAAATTCAATTATAACAATTCTTCTTAGATAATAACATTCTTATCTTGTTGGTTATGATTTAACAATTAAATACACCCTTCTTCTCAATTTATTTATAATATTTTTTTTCGATCTAATTTATTTACAACATTTTTATATTTTTTATATCATAATCAATTTATATTACTATAACCAAACTATCTCATAATCTCATTCCTCATTTTTTCTTATTCTCTCTCCTAAATTTCCACTTATATCCCATTATCACTAGAAAAATACTTTTCATCAAATTGCATAAAAATTCAACATACACATCAAATTATGTGTCGCATGAAACGATTGCAATTAAAATGATATGAATGGAGTATCAATTTATGTTTTATATTTATTGGCCTAGTTCACTTCTTTGTGAAGAAAGTCCAATGACGAAAAGATCATATTTAATTATAAGAAAGAATACTAAGTAAATGGGTTGGATTATTTTTCATCAAAAATTTAAATATGAATTATTTTTGGGATTTAGATTTTTATGGTTTCGACCGTCGTGCGCGAGCGAGAGATTTCGCCCGACCTTGATATATTATATGACCAAGAGAGTTTGAGTAAAATCAGAGCAGCAAGGAAAAGGGACCGATCAGCTTCGGATAGATCATCGACAGTTTTCTAGGTTTTTAGGTCTCAATTACTGGTTGCAGTTGTCAATTTTTCAATGGATGAACGAAGGTCGATATGATGTCGGATTATCATGAAGTTTGATGAGTTTGTTCCACGTCAAAAATCGTATCTTTGCATTTATTTTCTTTCCTAAACTAGTTCATTTGCTTCGTAACTGATTAATACAAATCAAAGATGAATCATACCATATTATTTTGTGTCCTACCTCATAACAAAGTGGTATCAGAGACAAGGTCGTGATTTGTTTTGACTTGTGTTGAACAACGAAGATAAATACAAGTAGAATGATTATGTTTAATGGTCTCAACTACCTTGTGTAAAAAGAAAAGATATAAGATCTTCTATATGTGAAATATTATTACCTGTATGTGTTTTCTGAGTAGAAGTCTGAGAGTAAATATGATGATCAGTGGAATATCTTGCATCGTCAAGATTATAGTTACATCAGATAGTGTGGACTAAACTCGAGAAATTGTATGCTCGAAAGATCGGGAACAACAAGTTATTTTATGATCGATGGGTTAATGACAATGTGTTGAATCATATTTCATGGAAGACACATGCTCACACCTTGTGGACTAAGCTCGAGGAATTGTATGCTACAAAGACTAGGAACAACAAGTTGTTTGTGATTAAACAGAGGATGGCTTTGCGATATTATGGTGGTACTTCGTTAGTTGATCATTTGAATAGTTATGTGGAAATTATAAATCAGTTGGATGGAATGAAGATCACATTTGATGATGAAGTCCAAGCTTTATGGCTACTCGGAACTCTACTTGACTCATGGGATACTTTCCGAAATTTATTGTCTAATTCTGCCCCAGATACTATTACCATAGATCTCGTTAAGAGTAGTATTCTGGATGAAGAGATTAGAAAAAAAGACACACGTGACTTCTTTGCATTAAGATGCTTTGGTTGTTGATTCTGAATTAAGTTATAAAGTCAGTTCTGTAATTAGTTTTTACAGATTCATATATCAAAATATTTTGATTTATATCTTAATATTCATAACTTCAAATCATGATCTTTCAACTTCATTAGAAATTAGACATATAAGGCTTCAATATATATTAAAATTGGAATTTATTTCAAAGCCTATAATTTTTCATACACACATGAAAAATAGAACAGATCGGAATGGAGTTTGGTTACTTCTAGAGTGTTTTTTACGTTTGAGACTTTGTTTAATGATAACTCTCGCTCTACATGTTGAATCTTCACATCGTTAAATTCGTTGAGTTCCTGATTATGTCTCGGATGTCGTAGTAGTATTGGATTAGAGATCCGATAAGTCTAAAGTAATATTCGATCAAAATAGTTAGAGTTTTGAAAGCGATAACCGTGTATGAAACTTAAATTCGTGATAACTTGTGATCCGAAGATCGGATTGATGTACCGTTTTGGTGTTGGATTTCTTGACTCGTCCTCTTCATCGTGACTATCAATCTCACTGATTTTGATAAAGTATGAATATGATGTCGTGATGCAAGGTGTAAGTGTTATGTGAAGAAAGTGTGAATTTGAGAGTAATAAAAGAATGATGGTGAAAAGAGGAGTTGAGTGGAAGGTTGATGATTGAAAGAAGGTGGAAGTGGTTTTGGTGATGGTAGTGATGGATGATGAGTGGGTGGTTATGATCGGAGGTAGTGAGTGTGGAAGTGGTGAGTGAGATGTGGTTGATGAAAACAAGAAAAGAATGTGTGATGGGATGTGATATGTTGGGTGTATTGTTTATGATATTATGATATTTAATATATACCGTATACACAAAAATCTCGTATAATTTATCTTCAAAAATTATTTCATTCAGATCATAACGTTCCAAACATTTTGTTAGAACTTTCTACCGAATAAAATATTATTTTTAAGATTAAAAATTTTACAGTTATACACGACTCTCTTAATTTCCTTAACGTTCGTTACGTATATTACACTTTATAACTTTGGTTACTTATTGTGTTTTTAATCCCATTTATTCTAAATATATTTTTTTGTTTAATATTTATTCATTCCAAAATTCTCGGGTATTATAATTTGTCAACAAAAATATAAATATTAGTTATTTTTTGGATTTTTCAAAGCAGCAGCCTCGCAATAGTTTTACAGCAGGGAAAAGGGACCGATCAGCTTCAGTGAGCAAGTCAGTTCATCGGCAATTTTCTGGGTTTTAGTTACTGGTTGCAGCTGTCGACTTCCAGTGGACGAATGAAGGTCAAAATGGTGTCGAATCATTGTAAAATTTGGTGAACTCATTCCTTACTCATCAATATTCAATTAGAAACTAACAATGTGTAGTTCGAAATTGTATTGACCGAGTTGTCATATTCTAAAATTGACTGTAGAAAACGAAACGCTTTCGGTATTTATCCCTTGTATAGTTGATTGGTGTTGAGGGGGTTGTTTGCGATTGTGATTATCTTTAGTATTATCTATAGAGAATCTTGTGTATCTATTTTTATTTTTTATTTGATAATGGAGATTTGAAGAGGGTTTCGGTCTGTATAGTTAATTAGTGATGCGTGGATTGTTTGTAATTGTTTTTATCTTTTTTGTCATTTAGATAGGATCTTGTGTACCCATTAGTTCGTTAATAGTGGAGTTTTGAAATGGGTTTTGACCTCGTGCTTTTTTATTCCTCATATCGAGAGCTTCGGCATTTGTTTTGTTTTCTACTCTATTTCGTTTAATTTTTAACAGATTAACATAAATGAAAGACGAATTATTTTTTTTTTTATTTTGTGTCGTATCTCCCCTCAATATTTAATTTTCAACACGTTATTTGGGTTTCAACCTTTTTTTCTCAATTTTTAAAAAATGTTTTATTTAAATGTTTAATTAATTTTAACTGATGACGTAAAAAGGATATGTATATTTATAATTGATGTCAAATATAAAATTAATTATAATTAAATTTTATTTTAATATTAATTTTAATTCATAATTAAAATAATATTTATTTTATTAAATATCAAATTATAAAAATAACATAATTTTTATATTTGGACTTAGTCACAACACCTATACTTAGTGGTGGTACCAAATAATCATTAATGCATTCGCTTTTCACATAACTCATCACTCACTTTCGACGTCATGGACATTGTTTTTGATTGAAGAAGCGACCATTGAGGCGGGGGAACAGTAGGGATTCGGTGGGGGCCTTTTTGTTCCCTCGATCCCTTTCATTCATCAGTGCTTCCTCTTCATCTTCTGTGGATAAACCTGCTGCTATATCAATATCACTACATTTATGTGACTAGGGTTTATTGCAAGCCCAGTTACTTTTCTGTCACTTGGTCACACTTTTTGTGGGTAGGGTTCGTTTGCAAGGTACTACGGTTGAATGTGAACCACAGAACCAAAGTCTTTAATTTTGTACTAATAAGATAATGGCGATCGTTCGTACTCAGTTAATTAAACTAAGCGAATCAAAATGCGATCGTTCTCAAGTCCTACTACGTCTTTGAAACAATTCACCATTTGTCGTTCTATTTTTCATTTTGCAGTTTGATTTTCTTTCCCTTTATGCTTCGGTTTCTTTGAAGTATTCTGTTGTTCTGATGTAATAACAAGTGATCCAAATTCTGCTGTAACAAAAACGGATCCAAATTCCATTTCAAAAAGAAAAAAAAGAAAAAAAAAAGGATCCAAATTCTGCTGTTACAAAGGTGTGTGTGGAAGTTCCCCTGATTCTCTCCCGTTACAGTTTACAAGAAAACTCTTTAAAATAAAATAGAGACACTCGTGGATTAAGTACTTCATCCGTTTCTTCATTATTACAATATATATATATATATATTTATATTTTATATTCATGAATATAAATTATGTTTTTATATTAAATTTCGTCTGATCGTTCTGCAACATGTATCAAATTGAAATATATAATTTACACAATCATTGATATTTTATGATAAATTCATACTTAAAAAACTAGATTTGATTGTTATTGTATGTCTATCAAATTTTATATTGACATATATATAAAATCAAAACGATATACTCCCCTGTTCCATGATAATTGAAACGTTGCGCAATAACTATACTATTCGTTACACATTCCGATATTTTATTTTTTATTAATAAATGATATGATACGAATGTTATTTGGTTCAAAATTATAGTTCATGATATATAATATATTTGATGTATCACGATAAATTTATAAAAATATTGTTTGTTTATCACACTGATAATTCATAATGTTAATATTTTTTATGATTTTTATAAATAAAAAATATAATCTTATTGAATGTAGTAATAGTTTCGGGAACCGAGGGAATATCTAGCAAGCCAGCCCATCTCTGATCTTCCAGTAATTCAATGCGTAGCAAGACAAAGGATCCAGAGCAGTAGTAGAATTAGAAGAGGAAGAAGAAGAAGAAGAATTATGATTACGTTTTCATCGTCATTTCATTTCCTGCAGATTCCATTTCAGTATGCCTAGTGCTAGTTTAGAGCCTACTACAGCAGACTGCATAGTCTCTGCTCCTATTCAATTCCAATGCATACACTAGCTTTCTTCCCCATGACTGGTCATTCTACATTCTTTCTCATATTCTTCGTTTTTTTTTTAAAATCTTACCAGCTCTTAGAATCGAGTGATATCAAGTACTCCTACGACGTTGTCACAGTGGTGATCAATGTAACAACCTTTTTGATCAAGGTCGGGTATTTAATTTAGGCATTGGCCTGCTTGACTATCTTATGGCACCGCCACCGATATATGAAAATGTTGAACATGGACTTTTAGGGACTTGTCCAACTTATCCAATGGGTCTATCACAAGTCTCAATTCTGCAGGATTAGTGATCTCATAACCTCGATGCAAATAAGAATATATTATTACATTCAGTAAATTACATTCAGGGACTTGTCGTTTCAGGCCAGTAAATTACACACAACATATCTTCTAACAAGGTTTTATTCGATATTACAACAATCAATCCCAATTTCAAGTTTCTTGCACAATGCATGTTATTCCCCTAACAATCAGAAATTCTCAAGAGGCATCTCCAATGCCTGAAATTTTCACGTAGGATATCAACCGTGGCATCTACCAGCAAATCCCCTTCATAGGACGAATGCAGCGACACAAGCTCCGTTTTGATCACTTGGCCTCTCCCTGATAACCGAACCTCAGAAAGCACAGCAAGAATGACAACAGCTAATTTGAATACAACAGAAGCAGGTATATCTACTGCCGAGACAGAGGCATAGTTGTGAGCCTTAACCGCTGAGGTCTCCCCATCGAACATTGTATTTAGCAGCAAGATAGCGAGCACCAACAGGACCCCGACTACCATAGGGATAAAGCTCCGGCGTTATCTTTTTCTCTTCCAGTTGCTTCAACAACGGCGTGAATAATGCCCAGGCAGCATCCAGCTCGTCGCTTCGGATGAATAATCTCCTCTCTCCTTCTATCGCGTCTAAGAGCAGCCTCTCATATGCATCTGGTATTTCTTTCGGATACCTTCAAAGAAGTAGGATTAGGTTGAATAAGATTCAAAGTAAGGAGAGAGACTGACATTTAAAATCTAAATATTCCACACTTCAATGCCAAGCTATGAGTGTCGAAAGCACGTTCTCCGTCTCACAACGTGGACCGAGGTCAACAAGCGAGCAAAATATATCCTTCTTTTTAGTTGCTGCCTACTGGTTACTACAGATGATTTCTTAGCAAAAGAACTGAAGAAGAACAAAACAATTATGATTTGGCATGGAGCCACATGAAGGACCGGCATGTACTCCATTCAATTAATTTAGAGTACAAAGGTCGAGATTACAGCAGAAGAATTTGCACTAGAAGCTTTATTATTCAATCAGCAATCGGATCAGAGTCTTACCGTGCACTGTAAAGCAAGTTAAGGTGTAACGCCCCACCCATCCCAACATTACTCCACGTCAAGCACGCTTAACTGTGGAGTTTTAATGTGATGGGCTATCGAAAAGAAAGGTACACCTTGTTGGTATGGGTAGTACTATCAAACCCGGGACATCGGATCCAACACGCGGTCGCAGGGTTGCTCTGTGGAGTTTTAATGTGATGGACTACCGAAAAGAAAGGTGCACCTTGTTGGTATGGGTAGTATTATCAAACCAGTTAAGTATTTCCTTGAGGTATTACATAAGGTTACTCCTGTCTAGTCTCATCCCAAGACCTGGAACCTTGTTGTTGATCTTTAAGTATATAGCCTCATCAGGTTGCACCCGGATCACAAGCTCATTTGTAGCTTTGTCCAAATCGGTCGAGATGTTCTTATACAAGTTACCTGGGACATGCCTGAACTGAACCCTGATTTCTGCACTGCCATAAATAGTCATCAGCTTCGAGTTAGAACTATGAGAACTCAAGGAGGGAGTTAAAACAAACTCACACTAAGAGCACTTGAAGCAAATTTAGGCCGATAGGTTATGAACTTATGAGTAAGCTGATGGATTATGAGCTAAAATGATTCAGCTGATGGCTACCATAGTTCTTTCTATTTCATGGACGTCAGGACCAGCCCATAATTCTCAGCAATTTGATCACCGGAATGATCTATCCCAACAACCTGAACGAGGTGAGGTGAAGAACACATTGTATACAAATACAGCCATACAGGGCGATAATGGTGATCAGAAATTCAGAGTGATAATCTAACCTTCTTCTGTGGAGTGCTTTCCCTGCTTTCATCAGGAAAGGAACCCCATCCCATCGTGCATTGTTGATGAACAATGCCGCTGCTGCGAACGTGGGTGTAATACTGTCGTTGGGCACAGTGGGGTCATCTGTGTAACCAGGGTATGATTTTGGCCCCTTTGTGTGCCCCTTGTACTGACCAACAATAACATCCTCAAGCTGGAGCGGTCTTATCGACCTTAGAACTTTTACCTAGATAAAGCCATTATACAACTTGGTTATCCACATATTCATGACCTCAAAACACGATGAATGAGTCTGATGATCTATGCGAGTGCTTTCATTTACAAGCTTGAGAGTACCTTCTCATTCCTGATGTCCTCCGCATCTAAGCTCACCGGTGTCTCCATCGCAAACAAGGCTAGGATCTGAATCAGATGGTTTTGCATGATGTCTCTGATGATCCCATAGTGATCAAAGTAGCTAGGGGGCCAAAAGGCCCATGTCAGCAACACACATATTGCAGAAACTGCTTACAGAAAACTCAAAGCACAACCTAAAAGCTTACCCGCCTCTCCCTTCTGTCCCAAAATCTTCTGAGAATATTAACTGCACGTTATGGATATAATTTCTAGACCATAGAGGCTCAAACACAAGATTTGAGAAGCGAAGCACCGATAAATTCTCAACCAGTTCCTTTCCCAAGTAATGATCAATCCTGAAGAGTCATCACGGATCAGCAGTGCATTCTTTTTCAACTTTCTCCACTACAAAGTGTGCCATACCTGAATATCTGGTCCTCTTGGAGGTACTTTTTCAGAGAATTGGTGAGCTCTCTGGAGGACTCTGAGTCACGGCCGAATGGCTTTTCTACGATAACTCTAGTCCACCCGTCCTTTGATGAGGATCTGAGGCTGGCACATCGTACTACATCCACAAAAATGTTTGGAGGGATTGATAGGTAAAACAGCCTATTTGGCATTCTACCAGCCTAGCAAAGAAAGTTTTGTTTCGCGTTAGACACGTTTGAGAAATAAGCATATTGTTCAAGAAACCCCCCATATGAAAAGAAATGAAGAAAAAATACAATTGTTTTCTTTATTGATACTAAGCATGACCAATGTTTGTCTATCCAATGGTTTCTCATGCAGTCTAACAACCAGGATTTGTGAAGTTAGGGATTCAGAAGTGGGAAAACAAGTCAAGGGCATCCAAAGAAAATGGATGGACAGTACAAAAACCAAGCAGGTTTATGGTGAAGAAGATGGATCGTGAGGCGATGACCGATACAACCATGTATTGAAGCAACACAAGGAATTCACAAAAATCTCAATTAATTGTTTTTTTAAAGAGCATCTGCAACTATGATGGGTTCCAAACTTAGATGGCAGCAATCAGTAATAACAAGAGCATGAAGCCAAAAAGCTTTTGGAGCTTGTCAAGTTGTCAATTATGGATGATCATAATTCTAATGATGAATCTACAAATCGACGACAACCTGAACAGACACAATAGCTCTTTCTCTTTTAGCTTGCGGTCCAACTCTATGAAGTCCTCCTCACAGTTGTACTGACCAGAATGATAAAAGCATCTTCCTAGAAACTCCTCCATTTTATCATCACAGTTTTCCCTGGAAGATTCCACTATAGTGCAATGAGAGCAGAGTAGAAAACGCCAAAACATAGATAGCAATCTAATGAGCTTCTGAAACCTACTTACCTTTGATCTATTCTGCAGGTTAAGGTTTCACTGATCATGATTCTTAGCTCCTCATCCGCCATATTTGTTCGCGCATAGCCAAAGATCATGAAGTTCTGAATAACCATGAGCAATAAGATAAGACTACATCAGTAAATGAATGATGACAACATGCAGCAGAACACGTCTAATAAGATGAACTACACAATTACAGGACCAGAGGAAACATTAATTATGCCAAATATCAAAGAGGGACAGACGAGAAAGATGGAAAGAAAACCTGTGGTAAACAATCTTCATAATACAGTGCAAAGAGTGCAGGGAAAATCTTCTTCTTTGCAAGATCTCCAGAAGCTCCCACAACAGTTATGCTAAGAGTAGAGTGCTCCTTTGCTGGTTCTGTCATGGGCACAAATGCTTCTGCTGCTTGAGGCTCGACATGGTTTTTGGCTGACAGACTTCCTAGTATATCTACATTCATATAGCAAGAGTTCCACATGAGAAAATGCCTGTTTCAGAAATCAAGAAAAAATTCTGCAACGAGGTCACGGGGTAAACTAGGGCGGCGAAATCTGGGAGTATAATCACTTGAAATCACTGGATGGCATTGCTCAAGAAGTTTGAAATGGCTAAAGCAAGGAGACGGCTACAAGCAGCTTTCATTCATCTATGAAATTCAGAAAGAAAATAACCGGTGTTGTATGGAATAGAATGTAGGAGACCATAAGAAGTGTGTCGAGTTAAACTTCAGCAGTTCCAGAAGGTAGCCTGGGCATTGAGGATGAAGAAGCAAAAAGAGGAAGCAAGAAAAGGAAGAGTTGGAGTTTGAATGACCCTGATGTTATTTAACCGTACAGACTGGTGCTGATTGTCTGATAGAAGTCATAGAACTATTGAGGCGTGGTTGTAAATAGCTTCTATAAGGGCAATATATGTAGAAGTATTTTGGAGTGGAATGTAGGATGAACATCAATTTAAACGAGAAAAAAAAGAAGCAATACCTCCGAGATGCACTTGGAGGAAATATGAACCCAAGATAAGCATATAGATATTGAAGAAAGAAAAGAGTGGATATTCTTTTCGAACTTGTCTCCAGCATATCTTATCAGAAAACTTTAGTCCTCACCAATACCCAGTAACATAGTTCTCTATCATGCGAACATTCGATACAGATTCACGAGCTCATATTAGATGACACGAGGATAACTAGCGACATGGATTCTTTCAATCACCCTTCGTATTGGTTTGTTAAAAGGGCTCTAGCGTTCGAGCATCCCCTGCAGTAAGTAATTCCCGATATGCTCAACACTACTTCAGGCATAAGCTTACTTATGGCATGAGCTTCATCGACTTCGTTATATATATCGCAATCCGGAAAACACCAGTCACTGATGTGAAGGAGTGAAGACTATGCTGTGTACCTAGGATCATTCACATTAGATATGGTAAAATAGGGTATAGATATGAATGAAAAAGTAGAGTATGTAAATAAAAGTAATAATATGATGTTGAAAAAGGGTGTGCACAAACTATAAAACGAGAAAAAATGAACCGTAACTAAACGAAGAATAATACTGTAGCATATTATATTTTTTTATAGGTGTGATGGGATATAAATAGGATATAATGGAGTGTATTGAATAGTAAAAGCATCGAGAAAAATTTACCGCATCTGATGATGTGAATGCCCCAAGACTCACACCAGCACTTTGGAACCCTTAGCAAGTCCATTTTCTCCACCGATCTCACAATCTCTTCCAAATCAGAAAAAACCAACATATCCCCAAAAATAGAATCCCTCCTAAAGTCCCCAAAAATCAAAACGCCAAAAATTGAAAACCTCCCCCCACAAAGAACCCCAATGCAATCTCACAAACCCCAACTCAATACAGCAATCAATAAAAGGGAATTTCACAAGTCAAGAAGCGAACCATCTTGCAAGAAAACAGCATTCAATGGGTGCCCATTTGAGGA
This sequence comes from Drosera capensis, assembly GCA_001925005.1. Classification (NCBI taxonomy): domain Eukaryota; kingdom Viridiplantae; phylum Streptophyta; class Magnoliopsida; order Caryophyllales; family Droseraceae; genus Drosera; species Drosera capensis. The sequence goes on along the minus strand of LIEC01010250.1, from coordinate 2,134 downwards.
GTAAGAGGACAAAGGAAACTTTAACTTGACCAGCTGCTGTTTCTTCTTTAACCGGAATCTAGATAGAATCTGAGATACCCATTTGCAGGAATTGACGCTTGAGGGCAAAACGACCGATCTTGTAATACGCGAATCGGGTCCATATAATGTCGAAGATGGTGAAAGAGCTAGTGACCCAGATGATGAAGAACACTGCAAGCTCAAATGGGCGATCATGGTGTGATATTGTGCTGATTCAATCAAGGAATTGTGAATCAATCAATCAAAGTCGAAGAACGGAAAAGATGATGCGCGTGAATTACTACTTGTTTACAATTGGTGATTTCTTTCAGGTTGGGAATTGAGAGTGAGAGGTATGTTTGGGAGAGGCAGAGAGTCAGGATGGCATGTGTATAACGCCCTTACGTTTGATCCAACAGTCACGAATGTGTCGAGTGCGTCAACCTGCAATATATTTTTCGTCCTATATTATTTTTTTAAAAAATTATAAAATTAATTTATATCAATAATAAATTTATTCATATTATGAATCATGCGTTGATCAAACATCGTTTTGTATAAAATTATCTTAAAAAATGATATAATTTTCTTATGTCGTTAGATCGAATAACGAAACTTATCAAAATATAATGATGATATAACGTTATAATTTGAATGGAACAGAAAGAGTATTAGTATTAATTTTTTTTTGGGTCATCTGAAATTATATACTATTAATTTTTTTAGCAAATTTTTTAACATAAAAAATATCAACTTGTTATATTATATTTTATTAACTCATATCACAATTGTTACAGTAAACTTCACTATAACTAAAAAAAATATGATTTTTTCATGAAATTCAATAAAAATTCAATATATATATAAAATTTCGTATTGAATCATATCATTGTATTTAATTCGGAATGAAGGAAGTAAATTTATATAGGTTAGCCCTTTTTTGAACCAAAATTTTATAATCATAGTATGAGGTTCGGGGGATTTTTTCTTAAATACAATCTTTTATAAATAAAATTTTAAAAGTAGAATAATAAAAAAGTTAATTTTCAAATTAGGTTTTTTCATTGGTTAGAGAGAAGAGACGTTATACGTCTTTTTCATGAGAAGACGCATGACCACTTGGTTAGGAAGTCAAAACTAAAACCCGTAACAACATCGGCCAGAGGAAAAGCCTTCACCCCTCTCCTCCCTATATATATATCTCATCTTTCTCATTTTTCTTCATAATTTCAAACAAATAATTTTCATAATTAAATTAAAAAATTTAAGTTCAAAAATTTTGTTGTAATATTCCAATGACGGCGAAGTTCCGAAGAAATTGTAATGAATTTCCGACGAAGTTCCGACAAGGTTTTCGATTAAATATAATAAGGTAATCTTAAAACCCTTAAATTTTACTCTTAATATACAAATTAGATAATATTAATTATAAAACTAATTTAGGAAATAATTAGTAAAATAACAATTAGGTAATATTAATTTTGGAAATAATTAGTAAAGTAATAAAATTAGAGAATTAGGTGATTTAGTTTAAATTGTTTAGTTTCTGTAATTATGACCCACACTTTAAATTATGATAAAATTAGTGATAAAATTGTTATGTGGTTCTTTTTCTTGAGATGTGGTTCTTCTCAAACATGCTATGTTGCCTTGACCCTGTCACCAAGGTTAAACTAGTCTGTTGATGTTTTCAGCTTAGATTAATGTAGTCATTGATGTTATTGTAAATGTTATACTTCTAATAAAGTGATAGGTCCAGCCAAATGCTTGGCCGGTGCATGTGTGAACAGTGGCCGGTGAACATGTGGCCGGTGCACATGTGAATAGTGGCCGGTGAAAACCAAAAACACGTTTTTGGTTTTTCACATTTCCTACCTTCATCACTATAAAAGGGGAAGGGGTTGAGCCTGAAAAATCATCCCATCCTCCAGAAGCAAAGGGATCAAACACAATACAAAGTGTCTACCTCCGATGATTGCATCGGTTTAGGAAGTTTTTGAGGGATTTGTAAAATCTCAATTCTATTCATCAATAGAATACTTTTCTTCCTTTATTTGTGATCAAAATTCTTAACAAGTGGTATCAGAGCCGGATGCGAGTATTTTCGGAGTTCTTGCCGGAAGTTACTGTTCAC